>QXVX01005443.1:0-39866 GCA_013436065.1 Halocynthia aurantium | reverse complement strand
CTGCATAATTGTGTACAATTCTAGTATTTGTATTATTACTTTAATTTGTGATCATTAAAATTCCTTATGTTTGGGTCGCGAGATTTTACGAACTTGGATTTTTCTTAATTTTGGGTCGCTCTAAAAAAGGTTGGGAACCACTGCTGTAGAATACACGCTGGGAATTAATCGATTAGAAACAATAAGTAAATTAGATATTGATAACTTCCCTAATACTGTATTTTTAATCCGGAATACAATTTTACATTACAAACGTGATCAGAGAATGTGGCAATTCATATCAGCCATATTGTTGTTGTTTCGGTAGAGAATACAATTGACATTAAACAAACCAATCGATTGCAGTCATTTTAGCCATCGATTCGTTCGCGATTGTCCTTGATCAATTTTCATATGATTTTATTGGTTTGGGAATAACAATCGGACGAATTATAAAGGTTGATGGTTCAAATGGATTTTGGAGTAAAAGTTCGCGTGATAAATGGAATAGTTATAGGCATGGAGTATATCAAATTTGTTGTATCACTGATTACACCATTTATAAAATATGTGATTGTCATTCATTCGAGCGATGCACAGTTCCCGGTTACCTAGACCTTAGGATGTCAACCATAATATAGAAACTATACTCCAGTCGAAACCTTGCTATTTCTTTGTTCGATAATCCATTTCCAAAAGAACGCACTACATAGACATATTACGTTTATTTACATTTGACTGGCACAAGTCTGGCACTGCCTCTGATAAAGACATTTGGTATTAGTTCAAGCATGAAGCAAAGCATATCTACTGAGTATTACGGGAAAAATAACAAAACTGACTATAGCTCAATTGTTAGTAAAATATGTGTTATCGAATTCTCGAAGCTTACAATTTTGGTACACAATCCCCGGGTGATAGATAGAGTGCTAGAAGCTGTGATGTATAAATTAAGTTATCTGCACACTGGCCTAAATGATTGATTCGTATATTTCCTTAATTAGCAATTTACTGATTTAATACAGTATTCCCTATTCAATAGGGCCTATTGGATACAAAGTTTGTTTCTGGTACAAATTACATAAAATTCCCAACAATTGCATAACTTATTTCTAATCTGAATGTTGCTTGCTTGCTTGTTGTATATTTTGTTATGTGTTACTATGCAAGAATATGCTTTGTATCTTCATCCACGTCATTACAGGCTATTCAGAAATTTCATAGTTCCATAGATGATCATCAGCCTAATGCAAACAAACATTTGGTTGTTGGTATTATGAATGAAAAATTGTAAAACTAACAGGTATCATTGTCGAATAAGTTCAAAAGCCAAGCTACTAACCAGTATTGAGACATGTACGTAGGGATAGGACGAATACCAAACGAAGTAGTAGTTGGGTTGTTAGTAGTTAGTGGATCGATAGTAGTTAATGGATCGCCAGTTAATGGAACGAGGGAAAAATTGAACTTCGTTGTTGTTAATTCTCTCCATGTATGCTGATTTATACCGTCGCCTAAATTAAAAAGAAAAATGGGTTACCAATGCTTCTGTGAAGGCACTGAATTCGATTAACAAGTCATCTCAACAGTAATGACGTGAACTTAAATGCTGAGTGTTTTTATCAGAGCCGATTCCAGTCATTGAAATTACAATTTCAAACGAAGAATTAGGCGCTACTCACATTTAAATACTGTTTTCAGATGGCGAGATGTTTTATTTCTAGTTTAAATTAACTGAAATTTTACAGCAACTTCTACTGAAAAGCTGAAATCGGGTTTCTGCCCTTTTGCCACATTATTTCATGTAGTGTATATTTATCGCTCACTTTTTGTTAGGCCAGCTGCTACGAGAAGATAAAAGTTTTCTTGTAGTATGTTAAAGGTTTTAGGACCAGTGCCAATATTCCGAGTCACATTGTCCGGTCTTGTTAAAGAACAGCGAGCAACTCCGTCCATGGTTTGGGCCATGATTTCAGTAATGCCGTTCTGAGGCAAAAATATTCATGACGTCAATAAAAAAATTATAATAGGGGTTTTCACATGAACACCCATGAGCAACTCCACTGAGTTATTTAACTTATCGAAGCATAGTATGAACTAAGTATTTTCCATTTTTCATGAAAACTGATTCAATAGTAGAACAATTTTCACAAATAAAATGACACTGCTTATTTCCCACTGAATTGAGGGATGTAAATAGGAGAGGTAGTATACAAGAATCTCCCTTTTTTTCATGAATAATTGTCGAATCAGCATGTGGGCTAGTTGATGACTTCATTTTGACATTGAGGTATTGATCATTGACCAACTAACTATTCATCCAGTATATCCAATATCCAATTGACTTGAATTGTATATTATCACCTACTATTTTAAGTCAGAACTTCTACAAAAAATTCACATTTCAGCGACCGGCTCTACAAACCTAATGACCAATTCTGACACTGTTACATGCTTCCTTTTAGCCGATAGAACTAGACCAAATAAATAATATAACACAAGGGAACAATTCAATGGCCTGTTCATCAAATATGTGAAATCCTTTAGTTAGAAAATGATCAGAATTGTAATTGTTTCTTACCGTGTTATTAAGAAGAGTTGGCTCCGAGCGCAAAGTGACAATTTCTCCTGCAACTATCTGATTACCGTCACAATAGTACATTTCTGCATCTTCCATCCTGTCTTTGGTACCGAGGGCAAACGCCAAATAGTTGGCGCCCGCGCCTGCGCTTCCACTCATTTCGAATTTGATTGTATTGTTCGAGTTAGACTGTAATGATTAGCAGCAGGGTGAAATACTGTAGTGGGATTAGGGTTTGATGGGACTGTTATCAGTCTATCTGGGAAGGTGCTAGATCTCCAAAATGTATTCAGTAGTCTTGTCCTACACGGACTGAGCATAAACTCACATGATTTTACCAAATTGTAGGTAGCCTAGGTTGTTTTTTGCTATGTGCTTATTATATCGACAATTTTAATGATGACCTATAATAATAAGTTTTTATAGCTATACCTATTTAGTCGTTATGCTCGCTTGGGCATGAATGACAAATGTTAGAAAACATGGCGACACAATTGTATATAACGGTAACTACTACCTGAATATAGTACGTACGTAGATTGGTAGAGTCATGAGATTGACTGTAGAGTAAATGTAATAATTTGAGTCTCATGAAATGGCGTGACGTGGCGATAACAAAAAAAACGATATGGAATTTATCACCCAACGTGAATTGTGAATTGTTTTCAGGGTTATAGAAAAATTTATCTCGGCTGTACGAAAATTGTATATTGATGTTAATCGGATTTCAGACTAACCAGAATATAAATTTGTGTGTGTTTAATTCGTACCTAGTCTACGAGCATTATTCCAGTAGACACACCCTCGCGAGACAGGGTTCATACGGGACATCCTCACTTGTAACCGGGAATGTAATATAAGGCGATCACGAAAAGACATTTCCAATCATGTCATAATTTACAGACTATTAGGGAGATATAACGCATCAAAATAATTCGACACAAGATTGACTACCTTCTTTATCGTCAGTTCTATCAACCACAATCGTGCTATGGCACTGGTGTGCTTGACGGGCAAGTTTATACAAACATTATAAAGCGATATAATGATAAAGCGTTCCATTCGTATTTGGTATCGAAATTGTTACTGATCGTTATTTCACCTATTGAATTTGCGAAACGAACGATTATGAAAATTTGACCAGTTATTGACTTCTCTAACGTGAATTCAATCGCACGTGTATGATCTTTATTGGCTTGCGCGTGCTTACATGACGCAATTTTAGTCTCATTTCCTTATGCGCCTTATATTACGTTATTATAAAAATACGATTTTATACTTTTCCCTTCTGCGCCTTATAATAGGGAGCGCCTTATAGTATATATAGTATCATTTAAGTTATCGAAATTTTATGTGCTGATACATCTCCATTTCCAGATAGACACTGGTATGTTAGGATTAGCTACCCTAACCTAGCACAATTAAACCAAACCTAAGCCACCCTAACCTAGGTACCCGAGTTTTCGGAGTTAACTTCTTTCGGAACTTGTACCCAAAACCTTATTAGTTGTTAAGAGGTTGTTACGGTATTAAGTCACTCACCCTTTCCCAAGATATGAAACGACAATCGGCAGAAGTTAACAAGCAGCCTGTTGGATTTTTGAAACAATTCTTTGTCTTTTCACATCCCTCATCAGATACTTGAGCTGCCACGCATAGCATTGAAATGAGAAGCAAAGTGAATCCCAAGTAAACACGATAGTTTTCCATTATATCAACTGGTTTACTAATATCTAAATACAGAAATGTTTTAAACTCTGTTATTAAGAATATTGTGCACTCAAAATTGTGAAAATCCTTAATTCAGGAAATGGAAAAAGTTGGTGGAATTCTTGGGATTTGTGAACGTAATATACAGCTATATAACGTTAGATATCTGCCTGGCTAAGCCTGCACCAGAATCAGTGATAACGGAAAATCTTATATAACGAAATTTCCATTTACCAAAATTTCTATTCTTATTCAAGATAGGGAATAGATTGAACGTACTAAATATCGGAGTATTGTAGTTGTCACTTGGTTCACTATTCAGTATACTGTCTGAAACTACGCTTTCTTTGCTGCAATTCCTGTTCAGAATGCTAACGTATATTAACAATATGTAGGCGTAGATTATGTGCGCTATTCCACTGACTGACAAACGGAAATGCGGCCACGTTAAATACAGTGTGTAAAAGTCAAACAATCGGATATTTTTAGGCCTACTATTATTTGCCAAGGTTTACAATGCAACGAGTGAAATAAAAAGAAAGTTAAAATAAAACAGCTATTCAAGCCAGCTTTTCCTTGAATGATTCCAAACAATATGAGCTAAAGCTTCTGAATTTATTCAGGCTTAAAGCTTTCATGGTTTTATGGAACGCTTAGTCATTGTCTGGATCAGATAAGTTAGCTATTCACCCTTTACTCTCTACTCTATAATCACAAAGGACTGCTCTTCTTGACTGGGGGTCTGTACTATGAAGAGTTTGATGGATAGGCATGATATGTCGAGTAGATAGGTATGTGGAGTCGAGTCGAGGTTTTAGGCCCGCGTTCCACATTAGGTCTTGGTAACACTGACACACTTGCGTGAAATCATCAGTCGTGAACCCAAATAGAAGAAACAAACATTTCGCATTCAGAAAGAAAAATACGAAATCGAAATTGATTGACGCCATTTTTCAGCGTATTTTTACCAGATTTGGAAAGTGCATTCAAATGCAATCAAAAATAATGCAGGAACAAAGAGAACCCGGATTCCTGAGGGTATGAAATACTACTTAGGAAATCTCTTGATAATAAGATAATAAATAAAGATAATAATCTTGATTTATAACTCTTAAGAGAATAAAGAATAAAGACCTAAAGACTTGGCTTTGGGGACAGTTTGGTCTGGTATCTGTAGAGTGTTTTTCATAATATTTTAGACAGGTAAGAACTCATATAGTTCCACATCACAATCATGAAAAATCATCCGGAATACCTTAACAACTTGCTATTAAATTACCCTAAAATGCATCAAACTTATTTCGTCACTGCCTCTAGGAATGTTTCGATTTATTACGAAAAATAAGTCACTCGTTTTATTTGGAAGCATTTCATGCTCATTGCCTAATTAAAGATTCATATATTACTGCGTTGTTAACAGATATACACACAATTGTTTAACACAAATTACTCACAAATGCTACAAACTACAACTATATTTTATATCTCAACTGAGTCGAAAATCTAAACAATACTTCTTATCAGGAAGATTGCAACGGATTCAAGCCTGTAAAACACAATATATAATTATTAATTAATTATTAAAGTTCTTTCACCTTTATTACGACTTACCCGACAAAAAGTGCCAATTTTAGATTGGACTGGTGAACCATTGAAGCAGCAGAAAAATCTATTTTGGAGTCGCTAATAGTTCTGGTGGTCTTGCCGTGATATGATATTCCATTCGCTGCGATGAAAACCAAATGATATATTTATCGATAATTAGGAGACACCGTGAAAGGTATGCCAAACCTGTAGTATCTCCTGTCGCAACGAGCAAATAATAGCTATTTTTCGTTATGTCAAAATCGGTGGCTACATTGTTGCTAATGGATTTAGTTATGGATGGTGGCCGCGCCATTTCGCACTGCGCGACTCCGTTGTTAGTGGCGGATGTGATGGTGATTATTCCAGGCTGGAAAATGATAGTAATAGTTTATAGCACAGTGGTCTGGTAGGTCAGAGATCAATCAAATGAGGAAAACAGTGCACTGATTGTTTTCTAAAATATTAATTACCAAATATTATATATAAAACATTATTGTACATATGTAACAGTACCTCAGTTGGTAGATATGTTGGCGGACTGTGCACAGCGGTTATAACTGCTGACTGAATTGCATCGCCATCACAGTAATAAAGATCGGCATCTTGCATTTTGTTTACTGTGCCTAGAGCGAATGCAATGTATTGACCGCCACCACCTGTGCCACCGCTCATCTCAAAGTCATAATTGTCACCACTATCAGCCTAAAATTCATAATAATCATATAGTTAGGGATGAAAAAAAGCTTTGAAGATGAAACAATGCTATTCTTCGAAACATGTATGATACTTTTAGTGATGTCTTACAACAACAAAAATTCTTGTATTGCCTAAATCTGCAATAACTATTCTTTCACATTTCAACGATTTCACAGAAAAATACCATATGACATTAGTTTAGCATGCTAAAATGGTAAACACCCAACCTTTCTCCAAGAAATAAATCGACAATCAGGGGAGGTCAGATCTCTGCAATCAGCAGGATCAAAGAAACATGTTTTAGTTGTTCCACAACCAGCCGTTGAGATATTGCATTGGCCTGTTGTTAAAGACAGTACCAATAAAAAGATCCTTGCCAAAAAAATTGCTTGCTCATCCATTGCTATCCGTTGCTATTTAATATCGGTCGTTCGCTAGCAGTCCGCACGCGAAAAAAATGGATTAATGTTTAACGTTATACAAATAAATAAATCAACCAATGATAACGATAATGCGTGCAAATATATTGTTTACTGATTGTACTGCTCACGCCCGATGAGTAAGCGGAATCACTTGACAATCCAGAATGACTAATCGTACTTGATTTATGATCTATGTCGATTTTCCTTTGCTTTTATGCTTAATTTAAATCTGTAGACTACAGCGGCTGTGTACATAAGGACTGCAGAGATGCAGTCCCCCAGTCACTGCCAGGTGTATGACTCCGTCAACCTCACACCAGAATTATAAAAAAAGTGTTTATTTTCATTGAAACGAGACAAAACTAGTATTTTCTTCCATGGTTACTAGTTCCTACTAACATGCTACGTGAAATAATCGTTGGCGGTTGAAGCTAAATCAAACAACGATTTAGCTCAGTTTACATCGCGCGAGACTGTGATTCTGGTTTAATAGGCCGTGCACGCCCTAAATACTCCAATTATCCTCTGACAAACAGTGGCAAATGAAAGTAGAGTGTACTCAGCGAAGTATTTACAAAGTATCAACTTTCCAACTGACATGTCTGTAGTAAACAGTAGAGTAAACAAGTAATAGGATTTTGCTTTCCCGATTTTATATTATCGAGATAATCGTATACGCTTTACCTGCACTAATCTCGTTTAACGAAATTTTGCATAAAACTGTATATAACTAATAATTACAGGTCAAAACTATTAATAACGTTAATAGTAACATTTTTAATACTTCCATTTCGATAGTTTGTTTTTCTGTTTCTGTATTGGTTTCCATGGAACACATAAATGTCATCAAACACCTTACATATGCTTTTATGCTTCAAACATAGCAACAATGAGACTACTGTATACTTGAGTAGATTCAGTGCTCCGCAACCTTTTTTCACATGCAGCACACTCATAATCTTTTCAAAATTCGGCGGCACATCTCCACTAGAAATGTAGGAGTTTGGATGTTTGGAGTTTGGATGGACGCACTAATTGTCTTGCCGTTGTAGCGTTTCAAATTTACTAGGTTCGCAAAGACCGCTTTTGGCGGTTGAGGGTAACAAAGTTTTTAGGAAAATTGTTAAAGATCTAAGAAAAGTCACAAAGCTTCACCTGGATACATTTATCACAAACAAATTTTTCACGTATGAAAATGGCAAACGGTCAAAATGACCGCATTGGCGGTTCTATTGTTTACTCTACTTACTATACGATGGTGCTTATTGACAGCGAAATCATATTTAAAATAGTTCTGTTCATTAGCAAAAAGCATATTCAGGTTGCAGTTACACTGCGGCACACCTAGCATCGTCTCACGGCACACGGCTCACGGCACTACGCAGTAGACTACACTCATAGGTGAATGAATTTGACTTGATGTTCGAATTCCACTTCTAGTTTAGTGGCTAGATTGTGTAACTGTTAGATTTTTTGCGGCATTAGGAATAATGAAACATTGAAAAGTAGATTTTGAACATTCATTGTTTTTCTTATTCTTTTATTATTCCCTTCTATCTTCCACAACTATGCAGTTTGGTCACTCATTGCAAATTTCCGTATGTACCGAATCATATGTATATGTATCATTACGAAATTGCATATAATAAAGCCCCGACTTTTAAATTATTACATTCAAGGTGTCACGTATCTTGACTCAAGTCATTTCGGTTCTGACTCGAGTCACAGCTGGTGATTGATTCGAACCTGCCCTGAGTCATTTGACTCGAGCCTGAGCCGCAGCTGGGTACGTCAACTTGATTTGAGACTTGGATACAATATTTACTCGACTTGGATGACTTGATCACGAAACTGGTTGAGATAAAAATATTGATAACGTTTAAATAGACAACCCCGCAGGGGGAGTTCGTGAAATTAATTCGAAGAGCAGCAAGCTTAAACACCTCATCAAATTCAAATCAGGAATAGTGTATTAAGCACGAATCAATTCACATTTCATACAGTGGCATTGCTCATTTTATATTTTTAAGCAGACGTGAGTTGAATATTACTGTATATGTATTAAAAGCAAATGGATCCTTGCAGACACACACTACCATATGTGCAATACGTAGCAGGTGTGGCCTTACCGCTGCTACTGAGGGACATGTGGCTCATGTGGCTCATGAAAATCTTTAAACGTTATGAATAAACCCTTGGATTGTGTATAAGTTTATACGCACGTAAACACAGGTCACTATAAAGCATAAATTTATTGCCACCATGCTAATTGTTCTTCTTGTCTTTTGACTTGCAATATGGAACCTAATAGATATGCTTCTTAATGGAAACAAGTCTTATTTATCCACCCCCGGTAAATACAAACTTTGATTAAACCACAGCATGACTAAGTTCCTGTGGAAAAACCATCATTTTATTTATTCCATGAAACCTACTTTAATAGTCGTGGGCTGCGTGGGCAGTATCGGTGTGACAACTTCACTTCCTAACTCTTAAAACTCAAATAAGTGATTATAAATAGACGAGTGGATTCCCTTTACTGTTGTTTCTTTATTCTTTATATGTAAAATAAGCTTAACACGTTCCATTGAACAATATTTACCTTTGCAATTAATTCTATTTATGCATTTAGTTGATGAAATAACATTGCTAAATACGAAATTATTTTCTTATTTTTAGCATAGTTCGGTATAATTCTAGCACAAACATAACCATGATATACTTGAGAGATATAAATCGGTGTAAGCCGTCTGATTAATTGAATCCTGCGAAGACTGAGGCCATAATGGTTGCCAGGCTGAAATATACAATTGAACATATGGAAACTGTTAGGCAATAATTGCAATTTTATTTGAGCAGATTCGCTACTATAGCAGAGAATAAAATACCGGATCACCAGTATGTATTAGTCTTATTATGAAACCAAACTTCAAGCTTGTCCAGGAGAGATTCCACTAAAATATTTGATAAAATTTCAAGCATGGTAGAGTCTTAACGGGACTCAAGTCAATTCAAGTTGCTCAAATAATACTGACCTGTGTGAAGTCAAGTCGGGGCAGTATACACATAATGCGCTATTTCACAAATTGAGAGTCTTTGTGTATTTCACACTTTATCAATATTATTATATTGTAGGATTCACACTCACGTCTTTTAGTAACACCCCAATTTTTAGAATAATACTTGTATGACGTGTACTACATCTTCTCATCCAACTTAATACTTTTACATATTTCATATCAATTACTAACCAAAAGGTACTCCATACAACTTTGTTGGCAGAAGACGTGCCAGTAGCGTTTTGGGTGATCTGACTTGTTGCCGTCGCTATAATTGTTGGAGCAGCAGTAGATGCTTTATAGGTAGTCTCATCTGCAGGAAATAAATGAAATATATGACTGAGTGATGTAATCTCCTTGCCTAACTTTTCAACGAAAAAATTCATCCTAAAGTGTCGTGCGTGATCTTGCTTTTGGTTTTAAGAAGTCATTAATTAATATCACTTACAAAAAGGTTATCCCTCTTTCTTCCAGCGTTTCTACTGGGCTAGGTGAACCCACTATACCGGGAATTATATATAATAACATGATTGTCTCATTGTATATTAAAATACAGCGGGACCTCGTACTTCGCACGACCCTTACTACGTACGTTCACGACTTTGATAGCTAAATTTATGAGAAATTCCATTCCATTCGACCGACGATTCTATGTTCGAACTGTGCGCGTAGTAGAAAAATGCACTTCGAAAGTTAGTGAAAAATTTCGCTCTCTGCAACTTGACACGGGAATAAATAAAATTGACATCAAAGCCCATAATGCACCACATAAATTTGTGATTTGCTACGGTAGTAATTAAAATTGAAACTTCGTTACCACCAGCATGAATTTAAGCGTTTGAAAACAGATTATTTCACTTTGCATTATTTTTAATGAGTATAACAGATTCGTACTTTGAAAAATTCATATTTCGAACGGCCTCCTGAAACTAGTTAAGTATTAGGCACCACTGTAATTTGTACTTTAATTTTCAAGTAAAATAATGAAGTCTTTAGATTTTCGCAACTTTGCTCCTAATCGCCCAGTATGAGACCCTCGCAATCGCTCGGCTCATTTCTCCGGATATTGGCTGGAATCTTTAGCTACGACTCCCGCCTATTCGGTGATTTTTAAGTGCAAAAAACGCAGAAGATTTATGATACCTGTTTTGTTGGTTCCAACAGTAGTATTGGTATTATTCTGACCACAGCATAGCGCAACAAAAAGACAGAGACATAGAAGAACAAGCTGCATTGTACAAGTCATATTTAATATATTGCACATGTAATGGAATACACACTTCGTAATTTCTCCAGAACAGACAGGTACTACTGACTACGGTAACTACTGACACGAACTGTTATCTATTCTATTTTCGCATTATTTTTCCACGCAATTAAATGCACACTTTGTTTGGGTGTGTTCATTCAGGTCTCCGGATCTCCTAGTCGGAAACCGCGGGCGTATTATATTGAATAGACGTAGTTGCATCAGCAAGCGTCTTCTGAGAGGTTAAAGGACAAGTATTCACACATATATACAATGATAGATAGTATATTACTGTTGTGAAGCTAATTTGAGTAGCTACTGACTGCAAAAAATAACGAAATAGTCTTATAATGACAAATTGTAAAACTTCACATTACCATTACTTTAAGCAGTTAGCATTTATTTAGAGGGCGTAGTCTACCAATACCGGTATCCTATTTGCGGCCTTGGTGTCATGTCTATAAAAGCATGATATCTCCATATTGTATTCTTTTGAGCGGAATAGCACACAACAGGCTAACCAATTACTGAAATGATCTAAGCTGAGGCTCACTACCGCAATTATGATGCAATGGTTGGTGTTTAGAACACTTTTTGTAACGTATTACTATATCGACTTCACAAGGATAAAACTAGGCCAAATGCGTTAAAACAAATGAAGAATTTAGATGCAAAAGGGGTTTTAAGTTCTTTTTAACACTATTTCCCTGTGGTCTGGGGTATACTGTTTACAATTTGCGGAGAGATACTTAAAAATATTCCGAGAATCTGTCGATATATATGGTTTCTAATTCTGTATAAATCGTTAAATGGCACACATCCTTATCCAAAGAGATGCTCCAAAATGAAGCTAAAGTAGCCTGTAATGGGCTATCGGGCAACAGCAACTGTATAAGGTTAGGATTCAGGAACTATGTTTTCATATGTAACACTATATACAACCACATTGCTTCTGCATTGTTGAATGTTGAGAAAAATATCATGCTTTGTGCTTTGTTACCGGGCCATCGTTAGTATCGTCATTAGCACTTTTATTAACGGATGCAGTCTTAAACAAACTTTGCGTGGGTATGGAGGCAGTCTATAGAAAATATGAAATACGCTTTGCATAATAACGAGTGTGTTTTCTTCAGTGAATTTTGGTTGAATCTTTGCATATTCCTCATTCGACATATTTTATTTTTCGGTCACTCAATATTAGCACTCATCTGGGAACTACCTGCATTTTGTAATCAATTAATTGTCGAATTAAATCTACTCATTGGGTTAACCTTTATTTGGATTTTATTTTTAATGTTTAGTTGCCAAAAATTATTACACTCAAAGTATTAGCAAGGTAACAATTGCAACTATATCTGGGTAACATCTTTTTTCTTATGCTTTATAGTGTCGTTAATAATGTTGAATATTTTGATGCACAATTACTTCGTCGGCGTCTAATACATCTTCATCAGTAGCATTGTAGAGATGAGCAAGCACCTAGGGTTCGGGGTGGAAGAAACAAGTAGGATTAAAACAATAAACAGTGAACGGTAATAAATTCTATTTACCATCTCGAAATGAAAATAAACGAGCATCCTGAACCCATCGTGAAGTTTTGCTTTTCTTCTGTAAGATCCCTCCAAGTATGACGCTTCGTAAGTCCGTCTAAATTTATAAGTACAATGAAATGAAATTAAAATATGCACGTTGTTACTCTGTAAGATACCTTCCAAAACACGTACTATATGATATACATTTTTGGAACTAATCACAGAATGTGCATTACTGCAATACATATGATCACTTCAACTGAGTGAGTCACTGATTCCACGCCGGAAACGCCTCTCACTGAAACTGCATAGCATTATTCTTTGTTAGCACAAGCATATCATTAGGCTCTCTAAAATGGATTTGCTGAGAGCGCTAAAAGTATTGAGTACTATGCTGGCCATTCGTTAGGTATAAACGGTATAAGTTCCAATCCAAATGTTTGTAACTTCAACACTTGTCAGCATTGCAAAACAACGTTCGTCAGGTGCTGCTGTTCCCCAATAATATAGATAAATATATATAAATTAATCAATATACAGTGGAACCCCGGTTGGCGACCATCTCGATGACCAGACCACCCCGATATCACGACCACTTTACCGCGGTCCCGAATATTTTATTGTGTATTGTAATGCATTGTAATCTGTTTCAATAACACGACCACCTCGCTAACGCGACCACTTGACTGCGTCTCGTGGGTGGTCGGCTTATCTGGGTTCCACTGTTTACAGTATATATAGTATTAGAACTACGCAATACAATTGAATCGGATGTTTAGTTCAACCAAAAAGTAATTAGCAGGTCAAAGAATTAAAATTAATCCCATTTACATAACTACTGCCTTACCCACTAAAATGGAACAATCTACCAATGTAAGGTGACATCATAACTGGACTGAGCAAGCGAAAGAATGGATGTGCCAAGTCAAGAATTATATAATTGGCTGATGACGCCAGCTTGAGCAAATTTAAGAAAAACAACACACGGGTCGACTGCTTAAATGTTGTAAATACTGTAATGTTTGCTGAAATAGGTATACAAAGAAATCGATTGTAAGACGCCCTTGATCGGAAGATGAGTATGAAACGCGTATATTCGAAGAAATACGGTTTTTGAAGATTTCGTTTGATAGTTATATAATCTCTGGAAGTTCGTTAGTAGGAGATCGCCTGTATATTATCATGACTGTTTTTCTTACTTTCTTTTAGTATTCCTTCTGCCACGAGAATGAAGTAGTTGTTGGATTCTATGTTGAATTCGTGGGTACCGTTTATTATGGCTTTCGTTACTGCTATTGGTCTTGTAAATCTGCACTGTACTCGACCATTTACCATTCCTACCCTCTCGACACTCATTCCACTCTGAAAATATATTCGTTTCACAAAAAAGTACAAGATGTTTCACATGCACATACACATACCCCCAGTGCCAAGACAGTTGGTGGTCTATGTTCCTCCACTATGGCTGCGGAAGTGAAAGTTCCATTAGCACAATAGTAGGTATCTGCGTCTTTCATCACATTCTCCAGGCCAAAAGCAAAAGCGATGTAGGCTAGATCAGATGAATCGTTCAACTTGCTCGACATCAGCTCCATCTCCACACTTCCAGCCGAAGAATTCTGGGGCAAGAAATAGACAGATTGTGCGATTAAATGAATAACCTAATCACTTGTATTTGCAAAGTACTATTACCACTAGAGGAGGTTAAAAATATTATTTAAATCATTTTGCAAAAAGGTATCCTTACGCTTATCCACGAAACGAAGCGACAATTATCATCATTTGCAATAGAGCAGTCAGGCGGAAACGTGTAACATGATTTAGTTTTCCCACACTCGTCTTCAGTAACGAATGCAAATGAAGTGGAATGGTTTAGAAAGGCAGCAAAAAAACTGACCACGAAAAGTAATTTCAGCATTTTGAATGAAAATTCAACTAAATCACTGAAATAAGAAATAGATTTTCGTATTCATGTGCTGTAAATTATTACCTTTTACCAAGCCGAAAACCCATTGTCGGAGATACAAAACGCAAATATATATCATGTCTCTCTATATAATAAGCACTAAAGCTTGATCGATTCCTCGACAGCTATTTACCAATTTTTGCATGGAGGTCCGGGTGCGTCCCAAATTAATGCAGGAACAAAGAAAGTTCTGATTCTGAAGTGTATGGACCATGTTTAGGAGGTCTCTAGCGCCAAAATTCGAATCCGGATATATAGAACTACTTATAACAACAGCCTTTCCGTAAAAATGTTTTCTCGGACAAGGCCAGGTTGCTCTGCTTGTCCTATATATGAAGGCAAATTCGTTTGAAATCTTTGCTAAACTGATAGCAAAGATCAACAACTAACTCAACTTGATTCGTTTCTATTACTACAATGCAGCTACTGCGACATCGTGTGAGCTCTACAAACTTCTTGAACGTAATTCTACTATAACTGATTGCCCCACTGTCCTCCGTGCCCAGCATATGTATAAAAGTTGAATCCAGAGTTAGTGGGCGTTTCCGTCTGTGCATACACGGAGTTCCAGTCGTGGATGGGACTATAATCATACTATCCCCTATAATTATACTATTCCCTATATTATACTATTCATTATATATTATAAAAACTAAACCTCATCACCAAAATATGGAAGACAACATCTACGGTATTTTTCGGTAATTTGTGCTACACCCAAAGATTCCAGTAAAGCGCTGGACACAGTTCAGTTGACTAGCAATCACCGGACAGTTTGTCAGTAACTATGTACATTTTTCTGGATTATCGGAGTGTGAAGACTCTTTCCTATCTTTTCTATTTATTTATTTTTCGTTTTAAGCTAACATACCGTAAACAATTCGAGAAATAGAAGTAAGCTAACATCTAAGTAAATTGAGAGGCAGCAATTCAGAAAAAATAGATTTCCGGTCATTCGTTGTACTGTATTGTATTATTTTTGCAGCTTGTTTGACGAGAGAAGAACATTTTCAATCTTAGATTTCGTTTCGTTTTTATATTTTTGAACTAAGCAGCATTCCATACATATTCTAACTGTGCAATACTGTAATGACAAGTCAACCATGAAAACTGAATTGCACCCGAAGCTGTTTTAAGGTGCGTTAGCCGGTGGCCATAGAGTAACACCTATTCATGCATTACTGTGGGATAAATCTGGAACTCTGTGCCAAATTTGACGGACATCCAGAAATTGCCATATTCAAACTTCTGAGATTATTATTAACTTACATAATGTTGTTTTTATACTCTTAGCATATAAGACATTGAACCTGATGAAATATGGCTCACGACCACGAATATATTTCAGTGGTATTGATTACTATGGGTTGAAATGTAGATGACAACTGCCAGAAGTCGGTGTAAAATTTTACCTACTATGTGTGTTATTGTATGGTGGTTGTATGATGAAAGTAATCTTTTTGAAAGTATTGAAATCCAAGGAAGGCACCGATAGAAATATTTAGTTATTCTCCGTAATGAGAATACGTGAGCTAAAACATTAGACTTTCTACAGCCTAGGTAACATGGTACATTAGTATATTATGCAATTCAGTTGGAGGCATACAGCAGAACCCATGCAGAAAACTTAGTACGAAGCGATACAATTTCGTGACTAATCCGGAAACTCTTTCTTAAACTCGTCACTAATGAGTCGTTGGCAAGCAGAAAATCTGGCAGAAAATCGAATAGTAAATACGCCGAAAGTTGATAAGGAAATTGCGTATATCAACACAACCTGGCAGAGGGCACCGATAGAAATATATGGTCATTCTTTACGACTTCGTGACTGCCAAATCACAACCTCAGCAAGCAAGTGTTTGAAACCACTAGATTGCATTCTGGCTTGGTTTATATTGAGCAGGTTAATACCACATATTATGCATTCACATATAATTGGCAATTTTGCGTGGAATCACCAAGCTGTTTAACAGGATCTAAAGCAAATGTGAAAGAACATCTAGCTGTTTTATAATACTGACATTATGTAATATAACCAGCCTATAACAAAGTAGATGAAAAAGGCCAGGATATAACAGTTGGCAAACATTGTAACATGGGTAAATCAAAGAAGAAATTCGGCAAGGCTAATGAGCACTTTCATATGGCAATTTTTCAATGTTTCATATTTGAATGATTTTCCTTCACTATACCTTTTGAACATTTTTCCCATCACCGTTATAGCAAAACTACTTTATTCGTGCATTCGCTGTATAGCTTCCAGCATTTTTCGCGAACGGTCGTTAAACAAGTAGGTCGATAAGTGAGGAGTACCTGGATTCTAAATAACCTTGCCTATAATTGGATTATAATTTTACCTATGTATGCTAATGTATGGTTGTTTGCTTTAAGTTTTTAGGAAGTATTGAAATCCACCGAAGGCATCGAGAGGAATATTTGGTTATTCTTTGTGATGGGAATACATGAGCTAAAACATTAGATTTCCTACAGCCCAGGCAAAAGAGAACATTGCTATATCATGCAATTCAGTTCACTCATCATCTTCAGTGGCTCATTATCTTCAGTGATGTGGTACAGGAATGTCAGAACCATCACAGCAGGAATTCTAATAATATTTTGTAACCTCTAGTAATAATAGTACTTTGCAAATACAAGTGACTAAGTTATTCAAATAACTGCATAATCTGTCTTTTCCTTGTCCTAAATTCTTCGTCTGGTAGTGTGGAGTTAGAGATATTATTGACATTTCCGGTGAATTTCATGAAATCCAAAATTTCACAATCTTACTGTAAGATATTTATAGATTCTTATTTTTTCCACTGAGAGGTGTTAGAGTAGTTCGAAGTATGATTTCATTCCCTCCGAAGAAAGCTTGTGTCTGTTTTTGTTCACGTGGGATTAATCTGGACCTCTGTGCCAAATTTGAGGAATATTCATTGAGAAATGGCGACATTGTTTCACGACAAATATGACAAATAAATTTCCGTGATTATTATCAACTTATACGTATAATTGGTTTTTTTAATGCTCGTAACATTTGAAACTTTCAACCTAATGAAATATGGCCAACGACCGAAAATTCACTTCAGTAGTAAATAAACCAAGGTTACGATATGTTAATAATACATTTTTTAATATAACAGATATGTAGGATTAGTTTTGGACTCTGCCTCTCAGTTGTCATATACTCTTCTGACCCAACAATAAAACACATGGAACCAGGATGAGGAACCTGTTAAAAAAAATAGTGCTGTATTAACTATGCACTATAACGCTCGTTACGGACTGATATTTTTTCCCGATTTGTGTTGAATGCATCTTATTAAATTGTTAAATCTATTTTTCTTATTTACCTTGTGCGCCTCGTAATATGGAGCACTTTATAGTGGTTATACTACAGTAATCAAATTTAATTACCATGTGTTGAAATGCAGATGACAACTTCCAGAAGTCGTTGTTGGTTCACCAGTAGTAGGGTCGGCTATTGATTCCGATACGGCTGTTCCGGGTTCAGGTGTAGATGGCAGTGATGCGTCCATCGTCGTATATTGCGGCATGGTTGTTGGTTCAGCAACGGCTGTAGACACTTGCACAGTCGGCAATGGAACGGAGAAGTTTAGTTTGGCTGGCGTAATAGATCTCCAGTTGTGGTATCGTAAGTTTCCATCTGTTATTAGTTTACGAAAATTTAGAAGGGCAAATGAGTATATTGTAAGAACTCGTTCAATACGTCACACGGGTTTAGTGCTTAAATGTTGTATTACTATAATTCTTGCTGAAATAGGTATAAAAAGCCATCGACTGTAAGACGCACTCGATTACAAGACGAGTATAAAATGCGTATATTAGAAGAAATACGGTGTTCAAAGATTTGGATTTATAGTCATCGTATCTCTGAAAGTACGTAAGTAGTGGTTGTACCATGAATATATACTACTTTTCTTACTGTCATTTAGTATTCCTTCTGCCATGAGAATGAAGTAGTTGTTGGATTCTATGTCGAATTCGTGGATATTGTTTACTATGGCTTTCGTTACTGCTATTGGTCTTGTATATCTGCACTGTACTCGACCGTTTACCATTCCTACCCTCTCGACACTCATTCCACTCTGAAAATATATGAGTTTAACAAAAAAAGTACGAGATGTTTCACATACACATACACATACCCCCAGTGGCAAGACAATTGGTGGTCTATGTTCCTCCACTATGGCTGCGGAAGTGAAAGTTCCATTAGCACAATAGTATGTATCTGCGTCTTTCATTACATTCTCCAGGCCAAAAGCAAAAGCGATGTAGGTTAGATCAGATGAATCGGTCAACTTGCTCGACATCAGCTCCATCTCCACACTTCCGGACGATGGATTCTGGGGCAAGAAATAGGAAGATTGTGCGGTTATATGAATAACTTAGTCACTTGTGGTTGCAAAGTAGTATTACCACTAGAGGAGGTTATAAAATAGTTTAGTAAATTTACAGAAAGGTATACTTACGCTTATCCACGAAACAAAACGACAATTATCATCATTCACAATAGAGCAGTCAGGCGGAAACGTGTAGCATGATTTAGTTTTCCCGCACTCATCTTCAGTAACGAATGCAAGGGAAGTGGAATGCTTTAGAAATGCAGCAAAGAAACTCGCCAGTAAAAGTGATTTCAACATTTTGAGTTTTTAACTAAAATACTGGAATGAGAAAAACATGTTTATAGATAGATAATGTATAACTAACCACTCTTCACATACAAACATACCCAACAAACAAACAAAAAAAAACCTTTGACCGTAATTATACTATAACTGATTGCCCCACTGTCCTCCATGCCCAGCAGATATGAGCTTAATCCAGGTGTAACGGGCGTTTCCGTCCGTGCATGTACGTAGTGCCAGTCATGGATAGGACTATAATTATACTATTCCTCTTCCAATTTCCTTTTTACTGTCTCATTGCAATTCATACGGAACCTTAGTATCAACAGTATAAAAAAAATATTTGGTACTGTATATTTCAACTCACTGATATAGCAATGAAAACACCGAAATATGGAAGATAACATCTACGGTTTTATTTCGACATTTGTGTTACACCCAAAAATTCAAGCGAAGCGCTGGGCACTGTTCAGTTGACCAGCAATCACCGAAGCGTACATCAGTAACTATATACATGTAACGACGATAAGGGGAGGAATTTTTCTGGATTTGATTACCGGAGTGTGAAGACTATTTTCTATCATTTCTAATTATCTTTCTATCTTTGCTGTTTTATGCTAACATACCGTAAAAAACTCGAGGAATGGAAGTAAGGTAAAATCTAAGGCCTAGATTCTT
The DNA here is from genome assembly GCA_013436065.1 of Halocynthia aurantium. Classification (NCBI taxonomy): domain Eukaryota; kingdom Metazoa; phylum Chordata; class Ascidiacea; order Stolidobranchia; family Pyuridae; genus Halocynthia; species Halocynthia aurantium. The sequence continues at coordinate 19,758 of QXVX01005443.1, read as the reverse complement.
AGGCAATCGAGAAGGCAACAAAAGACAATATCAGTTACATCGACACAAAAACATTCTGTCACTTCAGATTTCGCTTCGATTTATATTTTAAAACTGTGCAGCATTCCATAAATATTCTAAGTGTGCAATACTGTAATAATGACAAGTCATCCATAGAAATTGAATTGCACCCGAAGGTCTTTCAAGGTGCGTTAACCGGGATCATAGAGTAACACCGATTGTTCTGAACTAGATCGGTATAGTGAAAATCACCTAATAGAATTCGGTTTGAATGAACTGAAAGGTTGCCTAATTTATTGTGCAATATTAACAAAAGTCCATACCAGCATCAAACTGGCTTAGGCTTAGACATTAATGATAAAGGTACATGTCGTACTTTCGATAATTCAATAAAACTGATAAAGCAAAATATTCTTACTTTTCTTAAAGATAGATGGTATTGGTAATGTTACAGTAAGATTTTAAAACTGGGAATTCCGTGCAAGCCATGTTTGGTCATGTATTTCCTAAAATTCATGGGTTGGGATTAAGGGTTAAGATGGTTCGGATGGGGATAGGGTGAGGTTAGATTCACTCACGAAAACTGGGTTTTCATGATTTCCGTGAATTCCGTGATTATTATTTACTTCTGTAATTTTTGAATACTCATAACATATGAAACTTTCATCTTGATGAAATATGGAAAAACACATTTCAGTAGTAATTATGCGACACCGAAGTGGTGGAACATTATATTTTGAATATAACAGATATATAAACAGATATGTAGGAAATCTTTTTGACTCTGCGTCTCAGTTGTCATATGCTCTTTGCTTAGTTCAAATTCTTAACCGCGAATAAAACAGATGCAGCCAACATTAGAAGCCTGTTAAAAAAGGAAACTTTATTAAATCTTTCATAATTACGCATTATATCGTACTTTACGGACTGACTGTGAGGCGATAATTTTTTCCTTTTTTTTTCAATTTTGAAAAATTTGATAAATTCGAACGATATAAATTCGAAATTTATACTCTGTTCTTACATGCCACTTTCAACTAATTTCGTGTGTCAGTTGACTGTTTGAAACATATATATGGTTGGGCTTATAATACGTAAATTTAAAATTGAATTACCATGTATTAAAATGCAGATGACAACTTCCAGAAGTCGTTGTTGGCTGCGTAGTAGGCTCGACTGTTGATTCCGTTACCGGTGGTTCTGGTTCAGGTGTAGATCCAGTAACAATATGAGCATTTGTAGTATTTGATGCTGACTCGGGCACAGGTGTAGATGGCAGTGATGCGTCCATCGTTTTATTTTGCGCCATGGTTGTTGCTTCAACAACAGTCGTAGTGACTTGTACAGTTGGCAATGGAACGGAGAAGTTCAGTTTGGCTGGGGTGATATCTCTCCAAGTATGATATTGCAAGAATCCATCTGTTGTCAGTTAACCAAAGTTTAGATTGAGATAGGAGTATAATGTTGGAACACGTTCTATATGAAAAGTTTCCAAACCATCGGACACGAGTAATATTCGAACAAGTCAATTCTTACTCACTCCAAGATTTATTAAATGGTGGTTAATTTTAAAAATATAGAAAAGATGGAAATTTTTTGAAGAGTTTCGAGAGAGCACTGTCCCACAGCAACACGATTACAGCATGCACACCTATATGTGGGACTTATTCGAATTATTACCGGCCTTTCGTTTGTTAGTTCTTTAGTTGTATTTCGTTATATTGTAAGGATCCATCTGTTATGAGTTTACGAGTCACCACGGTTACGTGAATTGTTGTCGCAGGAATATTATCACGGAATACACATCTCATGAAATTGATGTTGTACTGTCACTGCCCTTATACCCATAGTCAAATGAACTCATAATTGTATATATAGGTCCAGGTGGTCTCAGAGAGGAATTTTATCGAAGGGGGTACATAGTTTCTTTCTGGCCCCTTTTCCTTTCCTTTGTGTATATATGAGAAAAATATTATGAATGTTAATTTTTTTCAAAATCAGGGGAAATTCCTGTGCCCCTTAGAATCTTCGGGCCTGGGTACAGTGTCATTCCTCATCAGGTGGTACTATATGAGCCGTATTCTGCTAACGGGGGACACAGCGTTAAAAAATAAAGGAAGAAGTTCGATATATTTTTAGTAATTAGCGAAATGTTTGGATATTATATATAAATCTAATTTATATTTATTGACAGAAATATGACATTATATTGGGTATGTGCCCTAGTCCATCGTTCCGTAGGTCCCCATAAAGAGGGCTCCGGACTTGGTAAAACCGACTCTTGAGGTTACTGTTTGTATATGTATCCCAATGCAGCATATGTACAATGTCATAGAAAATTTTAAATGGTTATCGATATTTGGATCAGATTGGTAATGTACAGAAATATCCAATGATCATGTCTTGTATCAAAAATGAAACCTTTCTGCGCCATAGTCAATTATCTATTTTCGAGTTTTATTGTCACGTTTCAATACGGCTCGGCGTTTTAAACCAACTACTATCATATTCGTATCTTCGAAATCGATTTCCAAATCGATTACCAAGTTGAGGCGGAATGAATAATGATTATGTAATTAACTAATTATAGTTCAATTTGTCATTCCGTGGAAGTGGTGTAACCACCTTCGGAAACCGGGAAAGTTACTTGTTAACTTTCAGTAGATATAATTCATACGACGGTACCTTCAGTTAAAGGTCCTTCAGCAATCAGTAAGAAGTAGTTTTCTGATGACAAGTCAAAATTGTAGCTTGGATTGTTACGTATTGCTTTTGTCACCGCTATTGGTCTGGTAAACCTGCATTGAATCTTGCCGTCGACTGATGATATCTGATCAGAGCTCATTCCGTTCTATAGATATAATGTTAATTATCAGTGAATATTCAAATTTTACAAATTTATGACATTACGTATTCTACAGTACTAAGAAGTATGTTACCTCCAATGGCAAATGACTTGGCTCTGCGTACTCCTCTATGATAGACGCAGATTTTAATTCATCTTTACTGCAATAGTAAGCATCTGCGTCTTCCATGTCATGCTCCAGCCCAAAAGCAATTGATATATATGGATATTCCGTAGAACTACCACTAAAATTTCCTGAACTCAATTCCAGTTCAATTGAGGCCGACTCTGGTTTCTATACGTGGTTCAAGAAAGGTTATATGGTAAAGGTTGGAGAAAGAGAAACATTGTTGCATAGAGTCATAGACATTACTTCTTAAGCACACACTTACCATTTGCCAAGAGACGAATCGACAACCAACATCGGATGTAATCGAACACTGAGGTGGAAATGTATGACACCATTTCGTTTTCCCACATCCAACGTCGGAAACAAAGGCGACTGCATAACTCAACAGCGAACACAAAGCTAGTATTTGTAATGAACTTGTCATTTGGCCTACTGCTTTCTACTACGTTTTCAATGGGAACTGGAAAAACAGAAGATATGCTGTTGTAGGTGTAATGACTGCACTTATATGAAATTATAATTGCATTTGAAATTGATATGCCCTAAAGCTAATACTGTAGACGGCCTAATCTTTCGCTGCTGCCGGTGTGTACAGAGATTGGATTTAGTAAATGTATACTAAATATTGGTATTACATCTGTGGTGATAGACGGGCAGCTTACTGTAGTCTAACTCTAACACACACTCCTTCTCAATTCTGTGGTATGAATCTGAACTACCGTATAAGCTTACTTTCTTCGTCTCAAATTTTAGGCGTTTTCTGCCCTTGGGCGCTGTAACCTGTTGTTCATTAAATACCGGTTTGTCATTATTACAGTTATCGAACGGAATTCACCAAACCTAATACTTACTCAGTTCTATGGCAATTAAAACACTGTGTGAGCTGTCTTTGCTTGTTATCCTTCGTGTGAAACAATATAATCACTGTTTTATAGTGACGACTGTAACAACTACGACTTTGTGGACGTCCATAGTCATTACCAACCAGATATAATCGATACCTCGTTATGAAACTGTATAGTTACTAAGGCTGGTAATAAGTCATTTGGTAATGAATAGCCATCATCTCTGATCCACACGCCTGACTTGCGAATCCCGAGTCACAAATAGCAATAGCACATGTTAGATAAATATGGATAGACTATACTATAGATAACTTATCAATATCTTGAATTGACAAACTGCAGAGTCAAACGCGTGACTTGCGTATTCCTAGTCACAAATCGAAAGACTAGAGATAACTTATCAATAGTTTGGAGTGACAAACTTGCAGTTCATACGAACTTCTTCCGTGCCAATTAATGAATCGACACTTCCACAATATTTCTCTGCTTTTCTGTCTTGGTGAAGTCAGAAAATATTCATTCTGACCGTAAGCACGCACGGGGGATGACGTACACTTTTTGATAGGGCCCGTATGTTACAAAGGTACTTCGTATTAAACTGATGGTAGCTAGCGTGGTAGTATAGTTTACTGACGGGATTTAAGGAAACATAAAAAAATCTTATCCACACATATAAGAAATGGTAAAGATGAAACCTTCGAATGCTCCTCAAATAATATGGTCCATACATTGCACTCACTAAACTTCCAGTGCAGTTAAATATACCGGCATCAAGAAAAGATGTTAAATAATAAATCTGCATGTCAAGTGTTGATGATAAATTGCTGATATGAACTGCCCTCTTGAACGCATGCTTTTGAAGTAAATTGTAATTATTACATGTGATATACTAATGGCTTCCACGAACTTGTTGAGTGATTCCTAATTTGTTGAGTCTCTGTGAATACACCAAAGTATTTTAATACCTTGTTGAAAAGTTAGAATTTAACTGAACTGTAGTCAATTTTAGTCAATGGGGTATGAAGTTATTCTAATAGCATCACTACTTAGCCTCAAATAATTACCGAGTAATAATTTTGTACATAAAGATTTCATTTACATCGAATTTTCTTCACTTTTATGGAGAGTTAGTCCCGCATACATATGGAACTCTTTAAAACTCATTACTCAAGTAATGCTGCTATACCTCAGATCGTCACTAAAACTAGAAACATTGTTTATCATTAATTATTGAAGTGTATGTGGAGTGCAAGTTCATTTCAGTATAACAAGTGGGAAATTACAAAAATCTGTACCGGGAACACCATTGTGAAAATCGTGGTGTTGATCGAATTGGAAACTGCAGAGGCGTCATAAGTGGTCTAAATTATTGAGAAAGGAAACTTGTGCATTTGATCAACAGAAGATGGCAGCACAGAGTTCTCTCCTTCCGTTTTTTTAAATCACGCTTTACGAGATCCCAACTCAAGAATGGAAAATTGAGCCTTAGCAGTGAAGCACAATGGTTAACCTAGTATTAGATGACAATTGAGAACATATTTTAGTAGTGAAATACCCGGTGCTTATTGCTCCATAACCAGTGTTATAGAGGGGTCTGAACAGCACTACGCGACATATTATATTCGTTGTTACACGTGTATAGAAAATGTTATGATATATACTTTGATTCAATCACACGATATAGAACTGAACTCAACACTAGCCCTGGACCTCGAGTTTAATAATTGTTATCCCCTTAGCAAATCCATGACGTCTAATAGGTATTTATGACATTCACTCATGTTCATATTTTACTTAGAATTTCTAGGTTTATATAAAAACATAAAAATAGATAATCCTTTTGATTTAGTCGTCAACTATATGCATCGTTTCTATTCACGATACAGGCCTTGCATCGTTTATTTTGATGTATATGTATCGTTAAGAAACGGAAGAGAAAATAACTGTGGTTTACAGTAATCAGAAAGACAAAAGCCGGAACCGGTATTACTAACTGTTCCTAGATCTTTATTTTCTATTTGAATCGTTTGCTTGGTGAAAATATAAAAATAATTTTCTTTACTTTTGGCTTACATAATGATTGCCTTTTATATAGCTTATGAGCACAGTACAAACATATATTATGCTCAAGCCCTCAATTCCATACCTTAACTATCTAATTCCGCTGAACATGTTAGCATTTATGGATAGGCAAATATTAGTCATCCATTACAATGTAACATAACCTATAGTCTCACAGTACAAAGGCTGCAGTATTTCAATATAACTACAAACATTCCAATTGGTGAAATTAAATAAAGCATATGTATATATTACCCTAGCTTTGGCTAATCGTTAAATGTATCCGTTGAAAATACTACATTGTAACTAGTGTGCTCTTTTCTCGATCAATCAGCGGATGAAAAATAACAGACACTTGTTGGCGCTAGTGACCGTCACAATGCATCAATTTGTAACTCCCAATATTTGATATCGTAGCCGAAGACTATAACCTAAATATTTCCGGGTCGGAACAGTTTCTCGATCTGAAAGTTATTAAATCATGATGAGACTAACCGAGTATTTCTAGAAGTGTTTATATTCAAATCGCGATACGCCGAGTTCTCATCATGTATGCTTTTGTCTGTGATGGTTCGAAAGGCCATTAGTATTGAATGTTTTTAAACTCATTTTCGTCAACCCCGTCAACTATACAACAGACTCTTGTCCCCGCATCTTGCTTATATGCAATACTGTAGAAAAAAATGTCCAGGTACGTCACAGTCACCTTTGTACTAAATCTCTCAGTATCGATGTTTTTAAAACGCGACTGGTTACGGGGTATTACTTACAAGTATCGTGTTTATTGAGGTGAATCTTCTTTGTCAAAATACATCGTGTTTATTCGTTCATGAGTGTTCGGAGCTCTGTCACGCGAATAGCACCCTAACATGCTCCTTTCTTTTTTTAGTAAAGTAAAACTTAAATTGCTATTACCCTATTCCTTCCGTGTTTGATATGCAGAACCAAAATATTTATGCCAGATGGCCGCCGAGAAACATTTTAAGGTATTATACGGTATATTTATTTAAACACTTCTAATTCGCCATACAATTCGCACAAAAATTTTACTTGAGTATACAGTACCATAACTAATCGTAATCGTAAGCAACTACCAATATACAGTGCATAGAATTCAATGGCATGGCACGGGAAGTTAATTGAATGAGACAGCTATATAGCTGCAATGTGTCAGGCATCCTTTTGATAAAATCTCATCACATTCTTCCTTACGTGTTACGTGAAAACGTTAGCAACACTTCATTTAAAAATATATGTTAGAATCAGATGGAAACTAAAAAAGAAATAGTAAGCAATTGTTAGAGAGAAACGAAAATAATTATATCTCTGAACGGGTCATGTCCTTACTGACCTAAAACCTATTTTCCATTATATTTCTTATATATCACTAATAGGTGTTCATTCATTTCAGAGGTCAGAGTCCAGGATTTGAAATTCAGATTAAATTTAGGGTTTCCGTAGGGACGTGACATGGGATGGATAAATACGACTTAACACATTATATTATACATGATATATTGAAGCCATTGTATACACTTTTATGTGTAGCCAATAAACTGAAGAATAGGAATGAAAAAAAAAACAGATGACCACCAGGTAAGCAGATCTACATCTTGGTATCTAAAACAGTGGCGTAGTTACCATCTTCTAGGTCGACTGCAACCACATCCTTCTCAAACCCTTTATTAGCCTGCGCTTCCTTTCGATTCATATATTGTGGCTCCCTTTCTTCTTTTACGGTCCCCAGTTGCTGGGAATCATTGTTGCTTGGACGAGCAATACGACGGCTGGATTTGCCCATGTGAGTAGAAAAATGGCCACGAGCTTGAATCTAGAGAATACACAGTAAATGTGTTAGATGTTAATGTAGTGTAAATGTGTTAATGAAGTGCTTGTTGAAAATGGATGTTAGCTTCACTACATTGCTGTGCTGCTAAAGCATGCGCATTCATATGTTATAATAAAAAACTAGTGATTGACGTTTTCCGTTTACAGCATAAAATGTATGAATTAAAAAATTGTAGTCTTGTGTCACTTGTATAGTTTCGAAATTGTAAGATATGCAAAAATATATATACTAGATTATAATTTCTTTATGTGATACTCTTATCCATATATGCATTGATTCATCACGTCACTTCCTGTAAGACGTAACGCTTCCATAACAAAACATTAGGTTTCGGAGTAGCTAAAGCAATGCCAAGTGTATCTGTAGGTAATGCAATACTATGTGTAGCTATAGCGTGGAGTTCATATATACGTACAATACATGAATAGTACAGTACTATAGCTTATCTGTTACCAATGACATGCATTTTAACTCACCTTTTTCGCAGCTCCCCATCCTACGGACTTTTGACGACTCGGTTCTGAATCGGAGCAAAAAATAGTATTTTATACTAAACCTATTGAATAAATTTTCTAAAGTGCAATATATAGCAAGGTTATGTAACATTACCGACGGCTTGCTTCTCAGTATGATAGAATTCCTCCGGATCTTGCAATATGTCGATATCGAAGAAGGCAGAGATGGCTTGTGGAGCAACGTAATCCAATAGAACAATTAACAATCCATATAATACAGACACTATACCTGTAACGAAGTTAACGGATGTATCACAATATGAATGCATTACACTGTAGAGTATTAAAATAATGATAGTCGTTAGCGTAATGAATATAAGCTTTCACCATTTATTCGACAATTTTATCATACACAATGAGCAGACAAACGCAAAAATTGTTTTGGAATTAATATAGAGAATTTCGCTTCGGCAAGATGTAGAGCTTAAAAGAATTTGCTACCTACCACCAGCAAGTGTCAAGTAGAAAGAAGGACCATAATGTAGAGACAGTGAGGCGTCTTCGAACGGTATCACTAGTGGCTGTGATCCCCAACGGATAGTCGAGTATATGACGATACTCACAAGCATGAGGCCACCAGTCACCACAAACATCCAACCGGCGTAAAATAAAACCATGGCGGATAAAATATTTGCAACGATCCATGTTGGGAAAGCAGCCCTGTGAAAGAGAAATTGGTATTTCGAATTACACGAATACAATTGCGATAAAATAGTGCAAACAAACAAAACAAAATCCACCATAGAGTCTGGTATGTGTACCACCCAGCAGTGCGGAAAGATCTTCCCCAGCGAATGAGTTCGCCGTCTAGGGCGAAATATTCAGCAACCCAAAGTATTGGAATCGGGAGGCCTCGATATTGTGCTTGACGCAGTTCCCGGGCTATTCTTCCGGCTGATTGGAAAATAGTGTTGTACAATTTTATGAATGGGGTATAGGTATTAAGTATTTTATGAATGGGGCATAGGTACTAGTAATATTCGATTAAATATGAAATTTTACAATATGGGCCGAATCCAAATCTTCCTTGCCTCCAATACCAATGGAATCGTTCGTTGTAGTCGATACGCTCCATCCAGTGCGTGTTGTTAGCCGGAAGGTTAGTTTCCTGAACTAGCTGCAGCACTGGTTCACCTTATTCACATAACATTGAAAATGATGAGCCACGATAGCTTTTGGAATAATTTTGGGCGTATCGTCTCATCATGCTATTTACCTTTCAGGGTGATGTTAACAGATGCAAGCCCTATTTTTAAACCAACGGTTGCATTGATTTCGGTCGTTGTGAAGACCTTGTAAGGGGTTTTAGTTTCGATTTTTGCGGCTTCCCATTCTTGTCCAAAAACGCCCACTAATAGGAAACATGAATAACCTTAATTACTGCTGGCTGGGAGTTATGCTATAGAATTAAATGACTCACGTAGAATAGCCGAACAAATAAAGAGACTGATAACAATCCTCAGCAAGAAGTACAATTTCTGTTTAATGAAGGAAGTGCATTATAAGAGTATAATTCAAAACGGTGTTTTTGTAAAGGTTATAAAAAAAGCTATCCATACCTTGATACCGCGGAACCCAGGTACAATGAGCAAGAACGACAGGAAAAGAATGCCAAATGCAAATACGAAACCTATTTCGAGAACATCGGCCGTTACGGGATTATTATTCTCCTGATGCTGTGTAGGTCCTCCATTTACTCTGTTGAATTCGTATACCATATTGCTATTTTCTACGATGTACGCATAAAATACAAGAACTAGCTAAGATTTGAAGAGTCTAAATCAGTGGTTTTCAGCCTTTTTGAGCACCGGGGCTAAATTTTGAATCTGAATCCTATATAGTAATACCGTTAATACAAATAAACAGAGATAGACAATTCAATGCCATGAATAACCTCTAGTACGGTAACATCATTCTTTGTTACGTGTCAGTGGAAATTACCATCCACATTGGAAGTGTCGTGGAATGTGCTAAAAAGTTGTCATAAAGCATTTTCTTTGTTATCACAAGTAAGTTGTGTGTTCAACGATGTATTGATGAAATATTTTTCAATAGGAACAATATTTTTCGACTGCATTGACGAGGGTCGCATGAAGAATGGTTGAAGGCCGCATGCGGCCCTGAAAGCAGTGGTTTGGGACCACTGGTCTAAATATAATTACAACACGAATGTAACCAATAAAACCATTATCACATCACATCCTATGGTTTCACTGCCCCTTCGAGTACTGTCCGTTTCTCTGTCTATCTATAAGCTGTATATTACTCATAATTCAAGACGTGCTTCTCCAGTCATAAATGCGCATTGATCTTGCAATATTTCCCGCAAGACAATGTATCTTTCGACTGACAACAGTCTCTATCGTAACACTCTCTAACATAAAAAAGATGATCCTTTTGATTAGTCGTCAACTATATATGCATCTTGTATTCACTATACAAGCCGTGCATCGTTTATTTTAATGTGTAGGTATCGTTAATAAACGGAAGAGAAAATTACTTTGGCTTACAGTAATCAGACGGAAAAAGCCGGAACCGGATTTACTGACTGTGCCAAGATCTATAATATTAATCATCCATCACAATTTAACATAACCTATGGTCTCACAGTACAAAAACTACAGTATTTCAATCGAACTAAATACATTCCGATTGCTGAAATTAAATAAATCATATGTATATATTACCCTAGTTTTGGCTAATCGTCAAATGTATCCTTTAAAAATAATACATTGTAGCTTTCTTTTCTTGCTTAATTGACGGATAAAGAATAGCAGGCACTTGTTGGCGCTAGTGATCGTCACAATGCATCAATTTGTAACTCCCAATATTTGATATTGTAGCCGTTGCCTATGGCCTCAATATTTCCGGGTCCTGTCTGAAAGTTTCTCGATCTAAAAGTTAGTAAATCATGATGACACTAGTCGAGAATAATGTTAACCGTCACGTAAACTTTCTTGAAGTGTTTTATATTCAAATCACGATACACCGAGTTCTCTGTATGTATGTATGCTTTTGTCTGTGATGGTTCGAAAGGCCATTAGTATTGAACTCATTTCCGTCAACCCTGTCAACTTTACAACAGACTCTTGTTCGTGCATCTTGCTTTTATGCAATAATGTAGACAGAAATTTCCACGTAAGTCACAGTAACCTCTGTACTCAATCTCTCAGTATCGCTGTTTTTAAAACGCAACTGGTTACGGGGTATTACTTACAAGTTTCGTGTTTATTGAGGTGAATCCTCTTCGTCAAAATACATCGTGTTTAATCGTTTATGAGTGTTCGAAACTCTGTCACGCGAATCGCGGCATAATATGCTCCCTTCCTTTTTTTAGTAAAGTAAAACTTAAATTGCTATTTCCTTATTCCTTCCGTGTTTGATATGCGGAACCAAAATATTTATGCCAGACGACCGACGAGAAACAATTCAAAAGATATTGTACGGTATATTTATTCAAACACTTCTAATTCGCCATACAATTCATGCCACAATTTTACTTGAGTATACAGTACAATAACTAATCGTAATCGTAATCAACTTCCAACATACAGTGCATTGAATTCAAGCATGGCATGGGAAGTTAATTGAATGAGACAGCTATATAGCTGCAATGTGCCAGGCATCCCTTCGATCAAATCTCATCACATTCTTCCTTACGTGTTACATAAAAACGTTAGCATCACTTCATTTGAAAATATATGTTAGAATCCGATGGAAAACTCGAAAAGCAATAGTAAGCAATTGTTAAAGAGAAACGAAAATAATTATATCTCTAAACAGGTCAAGTAATTACTGACCTGAAACCTATTTGTCATTATATTTCTTATATATTAATGATCAGTGTTCATTCATTTCAGAAGTCTGAGTCCAAGATTTGAAATTTTGATTAAAATTAGGTTTAGTGAGCGTGATTCATAACGTGGCAATAAGTGGTGACTGGGGTGGTTATTAAATACGACTTAACTCATTATATTATATATGATATATTGAAGCCATTGTGTACACTTTAATGTGTAGTCAATAAACTGAAGAATACGAATGAAAAACCCCAGATGACCACGAGGTAAGCAGTTCTACATCTTGCTCTCTTCAACAGTGGCATAGTTGGCATCTTCTAGGTCGACTGCGACTTCATCCTTCTCGAACCCTTTATTATCCTGCGCATCCTTTCGATTCACATATTGTGGATCCCTTTCTTCAACGGTCCCCTGTGGCTGGGAGGCATTGTTGCTTGGACGAGGAATACGACGGCTGGATTTGCCAAATCGAGTAGATAGCCCACCACGAGCTTGAATCTAGAGAATACACGATAAATGTATAAGGCAAAGTCAATCAATAATAAAGTGCTTGTTAAAGATGCGTGTTAGCTTCACTACATTGCTGTGCTGCCAAAGCATGCACATTCATACTTTATAATATAACACTAGCGAGTGACGTATCAGTTGATAGCATAAAATGTATCATTTAAAAATTTGTAGTCTTCTGTCAATTGAGTAGTTTCGAACTGTAGTAGGTTGCCCGTATTTATGCTTCAAAACTCCAGTAAATCCCCACCAATACATTAAGATTCTACCCCAAACAGCAGTCTTCCGTACTGAAACAAAAATCGACCGTCTGTATGGCGACCTCATCAAATCCAAAGCACTGCGTAAGTCAAACAAATTTTGTTTGCTTGTTCATTCGATCATTTGGAGAATACTAATGCCTAATATTATTATAGTCTTCTTGCGTTGGTAAGAAGATTTACAAGAGAAATGCATAGACAGTCAGCAAAAAAACACCCAGACGCTGTTCTCAAGGAGCTCTTCTCAATTGACAAAGTTTACGTCGAAGAGTTCACAGCAGAGAAATACAGTTGTTAGTTTGATTCTTCTAAACTCTAAAGCATCATCTATAGTCTATACCGCTATAAACGTTCTACAATCTACACAGTTGGCAAGGATGTCGTTTAGAAGGTTCAAGAAAGGAAAAGGTTTAGGTTGTGAGTTCACAGCAGAGTAATGCTGATGTTACTAGGATTATTCCGAAACAGTAGCTGCGCCACTCCATTCGGGTTACTTTTTAAGTAATCAAGTACTTCATATCCGTTGTCTACTCTGATATCGGGAACAATAACTGTGGTTATGAAATCGGTTTCCTTCTCTTGGATACCATTGGATTTCCGACCCGAATGACGATGCCAGCGACTACGCGGTGTTCGGAACGGGGTGGTACCATGAATATCCTCAAGCGAATACATGAAACAATGATTATGTTGAGTGTAAAAAATTGTATGATATGCAAAAATATATCTACTAGATTATAATTTCTTTATGTGATACTCTTATCCATATACGCATTGATTCATCACGTCACTTCCTGTAAGATGTAACGCTTCCAGAACAAAACATTAGCTTTAGGAGCAGCTAATGCAATACTAAGTGCGTCTGAAGCTAATACAATACTAAGTGTAACTGTAGCTAATGCAATACTAAGTGTAACTGTAGCTAATGCAATAATAAGTGTAGCTATAGTGTGGAGTTCATATATACGTAGAATATATGAATTGTACAGTACTGTAGCTTATCTGTTGACAATGACACCGAAAATTTATAAAACATGCATTTTAACTCACTCTTTTGGCAGCCCCTCCTCCTCTGGTTTTTTGACGACTCGGTTCTGAATCGGAGCAAAAAATAGTATTTTATAGTAAACGTACTGAATAAATTTTCAAAAGTGCAATATATAGCAAGGGTTATGTATCATTACCGTCGGCTTGCTTCTCAGTATGATAGAATTCCTCCGGATCTTGCAATATGTCGATATCGAAGAAGGCAGAGATGGCATGTGGAGCAACGTAATCCAATAGAACAATTAACAATCCATACAATACAGACACTATACCTGTAACGAGGTTAACGGATGTATCACAATATGAATGCAATACACTCCACAGTATAGAAATAACGATAGTCATTAGCGTAATGATTATAAGCTTTCACCATTTCTTCGACAATTTTATCATACACAATAAGCAGACACCCGCAAAAATTGTTTTGATATAAATTTAAAGAATTTCGCTTCGACAAAATATAGAGTTAAAAAAAAATTTGCCACCTACCACCAACAAGTGTCAAGTAGAAAGAAGGACCATAATGTAGAGAGAGCGAGGCGTCTTCGAACGGTATCACTAGTGGCTGTGATCCCCAACGGATAGTTGAGTATATGACGATACTCACAAGCATGAAGCCACCAGTCACCACAAACATCCAACCGGCGTAAAAAAGAACCATGGCGGATAAAATATTTGCAATGATCCATGTTGGGAAAGCAGCCCTGTGAAAGAGATATTAGTATTTCGAATTACACGAATACAATTGCGATAAAATAGCGCAAACAAACAAAACAAAATCTACCATAAAGTCTGGTATGTGTACCACCCAGCAGTGCGGAAAGATCTTCCCCAGCGAATGAGTTCGCCGTCTAAGGCGAAATATTCAGCTACCCAAAGTATTGGAATCGGAAGGCCTCGATTTTGTGCTTGACGCAGTTCCCGGGCTATTCTTCCGGCTGATTGGAAAATAGTGTTGTACAATTTTATGAATGGGGTATAGGCATTAAGTAATATTCGATTGAATATAAAATCTTACAATATGGGCCGAATCCAAATCTTCCTTGCCTCCAATACCAATGGAATCGTTCGTTATAGTCGATATTCTCCATCCAGTGTGTGTTGTTAGCCGGAAGGTTAGTTTCCTGAACTAGCTGAAGCACTGGGTTACCTTATTCACATAACATAGAAAATTAAAGCCTACGATAGCTTTTGGAATAATTTTGGGCGTATCGTCTCATCATGCTATTAACCTTTCAGAGTGATGTTAACAGATGCAAGCCCTATTTTTAAACCAACGGTTGCATTGATTTCGGTCGTTGTGAAGACCTTGTAAGGGGTTCTAGTTTCGATTTTTGCGTCTTCCCATTCTTGTCCAAAAACGCCCACTAATAGGAAACATGAATAACTTTAATTACTGCTGGCTGGGAGTTATGCTGTAGAATTAAATGACTCACGTAGAATAGCCGAACAAATAAAGAGACTGATAACAATCCTCAGCAAGAAGTACAATTTCTGTTTAATGAAGGAAGTGCATTATAAGAGTATAATAATTCATAACGGTGTTTTTGTAAAGGTTATAAAAATACAGCTATGCATACCTTAATACCGCGGAACCCGGGTAAAATGAGCAAGAACGACAGGAAAAGAATGCCAAATGCAAATACGAAACCTATTTCGAGAACATCGGCCGTTACGCGATTAGAATTCTCCTGATGCTGAGTAGGTCCTCCATTTACTCTGTTGAATTCGTATACCATCTTGCTATTTTCTACGTTGTACGCATAAAATACAAGAACTAGCTAAGCTTTGAGGAGTCTGAACATAACATAATTACAACACGATTGTGTAACCAATACAAACATTATCACATCACTTCCGATGGTTTCACTGCGCCTTCGAGTCCTGTCCCTTTCTAATGTTTTAGCTATCTGCGTGTTAATCAATTCTTTCTTCTGTATTCAAAGGAATGTTTATCCATAAGCTATATGAATGAGCATTGATCATGCAATAATTCCCGCAAGACAATGTATCTACTGACAACCAGTCTCTATCGTCGAGCGCAATATTGTACTAAACGCGTTTTACATCGCTGCCTTCAACCTAGGCCATATTATAAATGTTAAGAAGAAGGAAGTGGAAGGAAAACCCCGACAGTATTTGGGAAAAAAAGTTTATAAAACCCGCATGATATAGCAGTTTATATTCTTAGACACCGAGGGGAATCCGAGCCCTTTCTTTTAAAACACAACGACTAGCGGAAATATGAGGCGTCTACCTTGTGAAACAAGGAAGTCTCAAATCATTTTATTTCTCTTTGCGTAAACTCTCGTTATGCGGTCACTCCTCCATAAAAACATTTGAATATAAATCTGGGAAAGTGAAAGTAAACTTCAGGAATGACGAGGTACAGATCTTCTTTACTTAAGAATTGAAGAGTAAACACTGAGCTCAATGTAAGTATTCTTTCAAAAACGAAAGTTCTAAAAGTATTCCTATCAAAGAAAGCTTCAACATATACTCCTTCTTGAACTTTGTTATTACGGCTGTTGGAATTTTCCGAATGTATTCCCATTCATTCTCCTAACAGCATATTGGGAATGCTCACAAACACGAATAAACTATAAGCCGCATAGCTTGCTACTCTCGTTCCGCTATTAGCTGTCTAAGGGTACCTGCACCTCCTGATATCTCCATTCATACCACGATGAGGATGCATAATATAGAAAAGGAAATATGATTCACTTGCCGAAGAAGAGAATGCTATAGACCTCGTAATGCAGGAGCTATTTTGTAATCGTTCCAATTTATTATCGATGATTAATAGCTTTCAACCGGAGCTGTATAATTGAAGTGATTTGGATACCTGCTAGTGCTGCAGTCTATCCAGCGATGACTCTTCAAACTGCTATACCCATATTTAGAATTATATTACAAACCTCCATCAAAAATATTCCTGCATGCGATACCGTACTACATAGAAACTATTGCGAAAAACGATTTTGCTTCCTGTTGATCGAGAAATGGAACCTGTGGGTTGTACTTATAACACATAAAGGAAGCAGTACCGTTATCCCACGCTAGATCAATCTTTCTCAAAAGACTATGGTTCCACATGAATGCCCCATCTTGTTGTGCATTCTTTCGATGTAAGGAAGCACGTCTATCCCATTCCTTATACGAGTCCTATTCCATTTCCTATTCTGGCTTGTGCAATGACAATAGTTTATTTCGGGATACTCGATTCTTTAATTATCGTTCATGTCAAATTGTCGAAGTCCAATGCCTTTGTTTTTGTAAGCTTATTCCACACCTTTCATGGGCCATGCTATATAGCTTCTATATCTCGTAAAATATCATAGTTAGGGGATATGTTTTTCATGTAGAAACTGGGTGCTTTGTGTATGGTTTTCACAGAATGTTCGTGTAACTAAATTTTTTGTCTCGGCTTGACTATAGAAAGGCAGCGAAGCAGTTGTACATGATAACAGTTGGCGTTTAGTTGCTGTGTTGTATTCCTAAATCCTAGCGCTTATTGTTCTACCGACAGAACAAAAGCTTACAGGTTTTATCTTAGAGGGATGTCGACTGCATTATCCAGGTGAATCGGTAGTTACGTAATACAATTACAATACCTATAATTACAATTACACCATTACATAACAACCGCAATACAATATTGCATTCATAATCACTATTACCGCGTTTCAAGCACGAGTAGTTTTCAAACTTTGCCACGACGATAAAGCATGCTCGCAATTTACGTGCACCGTAACAGACCTAGTCACTGCGTATATACATATCCCTATATAGTTTAGTTTGGTTTGCTTTGATTACATTTACACCACGAAATATAGTGTGCTTTTTCTGTGTGTTTTTTTCGGGCACGTCGTAACTGCCTTTGCAAGATTTTTTGGAATTATCTTTTAGATAACAAAATCTAGATGACAACAATAAGAGAGGGATATGAATGTGATATTAATATGTTTCGGGCCCGATTGGTATTGATAACAATACAGGATCGATAACATTATCCGCGATCATAATAAACAGAGTACACTATATATATATATATATATATCGATAATGTAAGTTGATATTTTCGTTTATACCGGCCTACGATTCAACCTTCAAAATTCTAAGGTATCTTTTAGGTTAAGGTTTAGGTTTAAGTCCTATACGCCAGATGAATCATCGTTCAAAATAAGTCAGCCATATTTTTATCTAGTACAGTGTCTGTTTACACTTGCCCACTGAGCGCACCAGTGCAACCATAAATCGATTTTGATTTTGGCGGTGTTTTTCAATAATACGGATAGAAACCAAATAGGAACACCGAAATTTCGGATAACATTCAAATAACCTTTTCCCTTTATTTGGAGTTCGACAGTGATTTTACTATGGTCATTGAAAAGATGATGATTGACTCGACAGGTCCTTAGTGAGGTCATTGCTGCAGTCATCTCGACTTATCCTGTACCCTATTTAAACCGCTGGCACTAGGTCGACTTTCATCTATATCTTACTCAGCAACACGGAAATGACTCCAGGACTGAAGCGCTTATTATCACTGAGTCAACATCCCCCCTGTTGCGTAACTAAAAAAATTCCAAAAAAGTTCAGGTAAAGTTCATATAAACAGCTCAATGGCACTACCTAACGGCGTGTCAAGTTGATGACTGAATAACCGTAGATGGCGTCTTAAGCGCTTCATTTGAAGAGACAAACTATCCAAACAAATGCCATTCCAATGAATAAATAAGCAGGTGGCAGGTATACTGTATGGTTTTGATCGGTGATGTATTACTAAGAATTTTGTGTTGTGAGAAGACGAAATGAATGCTAAGAACCAGTTTAGGAATAAGAAGAATGAGGATGATCCCTTGCTTGATGACGATGAAATTATTTTTGAGAAAAAGTAAGTCCCTATCACATGTATTCATGGTAATTTACGTGTTTACGTTACCAAGACGACTCGCACACGCAGAATGGTACCTTTATGTGATGACGTCACAAATAATTGTTATTTTGAATGAAATAAAATATTGAATAGTATTTTGATTGTCGGTACTCTTACTTAGCATAGAAAATTGCTTGCCATATCGTGTCATATTATGAATAAATATGGCTGTGTAAAATGAAACAAATTTGAAACTTGGTTTAATTTATATCGAGGATAAATCATTACCCAATTAACTTGCCCAATGAAATAGGGGCCTTAAATATCTGACCCCAACGTACACTGCAGTGTGCTGGGTTACACACCCCAAATATACAAGTTCGTTTGAGTTTGGGGTTTATGGTTAAGTTATAGTATATCACAATCACAAAAATCACCGATATGAGTGACGTCATAACATAAATCTTTGCTCGCAGAGTAGACCACGATTTTCCATCTGCATGTAACGTATACACAGAAATTACCCAATAACTTGCTCTTACTTTCAGCACTCGTGGAAGCATGCTGCAGTTTGATAATCCTATTTTCGAAGACGAAGACGATGTCAGCATAGCTGAAAGACCGATGGATGAAATCCGGGAACAAATGGAAATGCGGGAAGAGTGGCATCCAGAAAGAAGTTTAATGATTTTAGATTTTGTCTATCACATGATTGAGTACTTTCAGGTATAAATTTTAGTGTGAAATAATCAAAACACACCCCTCACCTTAACCCTAGCTCAAACAGTAACCATACCACACCCCCGATCCTAACTTGTGGCCTCAACCGGTTATGTAGAAGGTTAACTTGATCTTATCTACTCTTACTGCTAGTGTACATAATATACATATACAGTAATCCCTCACCTATCGTGGGGAGGGGGGGGGTACGTTTGAGAAGCCCCCGCAAAAGGTGAAAATCCGCGAAGTAGAAACCACATATTTATTTAATTATTTGAATATATTTAAACGTATTTCAAA
>QXVX01005434.1:31542-57897 GCA_013436065.1 Halocynthia aurantium | reverse complement strand
TTCATTTTACTGCATGGGAACAGGACTTATATTGAGCGGCTTGATGGTAACGTTGAGAAGGCCTGCTATGCGGTTAAGAGAAAGGACTATGAGAACTACATAATATAGAATATTAACCAATCTTATTTACTATGTGTTTTATCTTATGATACATGTGCGTTTGCAGGGGATTACAATTACAGTATTTTCTTGGCAATTCTAAAATACAGAAGTAGCGTCACGAGACACTATAAACAAGTAACTGAATACTTGCTGCGCGTACGTAAGGCCATTTAGAACTAGTGATGGCTCAAACCAGATCGGAATACAAACCCAATTTTAAACTACCCAATAAGTATTTTCGTTCTAGGTCTAAATGCATAAGATTTATGTCAGATATATGGAGAGGTCCCCCTCTCGTTGCAATATCCATATGTTTGACCATAAGGTTCCCCTTCAAATAGGTAGGACTACAAAAAAACAATTAGATTTTACCTTGAAATCTTCTGAAAATTGGTGAACAACATCAATCAAAGAATTCGCATCCATTTCATGTTGCACGGTAATTTTTACTGCTACCCTGAAAAACACCAAAATAAATTTTAATCAGCAGTTGGTATTACAAGATTTATTGGCATATCAAATATAGAAAAATATATTATTTTTGACCTTTTTCGTTCTTCTTCCGTTTCTTTCGGTTACAGTGTAGAGACAACAGATCACCTAGAAATAAGTTATTTAATCAATGGCGATAAGCGAATAATATGAATTCAGATTTTAAGTTCCACATGTTCGCATATTGTATATGAGTGTCCCGTTATAATACATTCCCAATTACAAAGGAGGATATTCCGTATCTGAAACCGTTTCGGTAGGTTGCGAATACTGGAATATTGATTAACAGGTCTGGCCGTTTTACTCAATATTATTGGTCTCCGGTTCTCAATGCGCCTGCTCATCCTGTTAATTGTGAGACCAATATTACTTGCTGCCAAAACTCAGCTGCAGTTAAATATTTTCTACTATATTGAAGAGCAGAGCTTATTGCTGCATAATCGATGCAAAGTACAGTACTGTAATATAAATAACACTGCGCGTCAAATAACATCCGTTCTTACGTGTATGAATACAGTGCATTGATTGATGATTCGCATGATTTTAAAATCCTATGCTGAAAGTCTAACAGAAGAAAGGCAGAATGTGTTGAATGACAGATTATAATACAAGGCAGACATACTGCTATTGCCTTAGCGTATGGGTGGTACAAATTAGGAACTATGAATAGGACTATGAAGCAGCGCAAGAGAGAATACTACAACTTAGTATCGTTTACGCCTGAAATGATTTCTGAATACGAAAGAGATAATTTTAACTCTCAATAACTTTTCTGGTAACATTGAAAAAATTTATACATTGTAACAATGATTAAGATGAAGTATGACTCGGAAGCTTTGAAATATCGTTGGGTTATTCTGTTTTGTTGCACGGTGGTGAATTTTTTAACCTGGGGTGCACTGTACTCCGTTGGAGTGTTTTATATGAGATGGCTGGACTACTTCGGTGCGTGTAAATATGAAGTCGCTGTTGTAGGAGGTATGCCAACCGCTACCGGTGCTTTGCTAGGTAAAACAACGCACACGAGTGGTAAACACTTGTGATAAAAATGAAAAGAAAGAATATTGTACTGTATGTGCTTGCCCTCTGTTTTATTGGCTACATAGGTCCATTATTCGGAGCACTCATCGACCGCATCGGATTCCGTAAGGCTGGAATAGTCGGGGGAATAATTTTGTCTCTCAGTCATTTGATGAGTTCGTTCGCACCCAGTCTTGCATTCCTTGGACTTTCCTATGGTTTTCTTGCTGGTGAGGAAAATACGATTCAATTATTGTTTGAATTTAAATATTTTGAAAATTCTTAAGATCAAACTCTTCAAGCTGATATTCTATTCAACATTTCTGTGATTTAGGAGCAGGAGCCGGTCTAAGTAACTATGCAAGCTCAGTAGCACTGAACCAATACTTCAAAACAGAAAGAGCATTTTCTGAAGGCATAATGTCGACAGGCGTTGGATTTGGGAACTTTGTTTTTACGATAACTTACCAGGAATTGTTAAACGAATATGATTGGAAGGTACGTCTACCAAATAAAAAAAATATGCATTAATCATTACCAAATAATGTACTTCATACAAAGGTTACAATATAGGGAAGTACGGAATCAAGCAGCCATACTATATAGATATATTCCCCTGACCAAGTTTTCTCCATAGAAGTTAAATTTTTCACCATGAATTATATGAACCAATATACTTTGAACGATGTTCTATCCATGCGGGAACGGTGTATGATATAGTATTATGGATACATTTGATTTATGTTATGTATCATTTTAGCATCAGTCACTCTACCTCATAATATACTAATATAGGGAGTAGAATTGTATAAATTATGATTATTACTAGTGGAAAACTACAACGATGGTAGTGGAAAATTACAGCACGATAACAAGTGAAAATATGACATATACAACTCAAATCTCCACAAGTATTAAAATCACAATCGTATTATTACAATACTGTTTACAAACGTTAAATCTCCAAGTCAATTATTAAGATGCTGCTTACAAGCATACTATTCTCCAACTCTAGTCACCATGTTATTCAGTATATCTATATTCCACGTCTCTAGACCAGTGGTTCTTAACCTATGGGGAATTTCCAACTACTGTGGAATAACAAAGGATGCAGGTAGGGAATAAGGCCTCACCAAGGACGTGCGGTCAGGGGAGGCAAGTGAGGCATGCGTCACGAGTCATCATTGGGTGGGGTACTGGGGTAGGTAATGTTTTAGTGGGGAATGAAGATTACGTTCAAGTCGAAATTGGGTAATGAGGTGAAAAAGGTTAAGAACCACTGTTCTAGACTTTACATTTTCTCTTTTGCTTATCGAATTAATTTATCTCTTCACTGTGGAAACTATGAACAGTAACATTTCCCACCGTCAGATCAGGGAGTAATATTTGATTTTTTTGACATATTTTCACTTTTTATTGTGTTGTACATTTCCACTACCATCGTTGTAGTTTTCCACTACTAATTATCATAATTTATACAATTCGATTCCCTATAATATTAACACAGTATACGACCCACTTTTTCCAAAATTAACAATCTTAAAATAATTTATTTGTTATCAGTAATTTTGGGAAATTTTGGGAAACCCAGTCCGGTTTTTGATTCTTTTGTACTTTTATAGTTGTTGCAGTTTATACTCAAAAATCGATTTTCGATTTTTCACAGTAATAGTTGGTGTCATTGAGGTATTCTCGCGCCACCCAGGAATGTACAGATGTTAGAAGTTGCATGTACGTGCGTTATTGCTACCTCCATTCTGTGTATATCGCCTAACTGCTTTTCCCCGTGTTCTTTTAATTCATATTAACCAGCTAATCAGATTTTCAGATTCTAAAAATTAGCGAAGGTCCTTAACACGATTCAGACATCGTGAGGTAACAAAAATGTCACTGCATTTTAAAACTTATCGACCCGTGGATAATTGTTCGGTTTTGAGCATGTTATTCGTTTTGTTCAGATCAACAAACATAAAAGCGTATTCAATTCACATATTACCTATTTTCTGTTGGAAATACACTTCATGGCTTGAATCAACGTTCAATAACTATCTTTAATTAAATATGAGTACAACAGCAATTCGTTTATGAACTTTAAATCTAACAAGGAAGTTATTGTTATCTCAGGGTACCATGATCATACTGAGCGGTATTTTAGGAAACGTTATCCCGCTTTTTCAATTGATGATAACTCCTCATTACCTGGAACGATTTCCATCATTGAGAAGCTGGATTTCCAACCAAACTCCACGTTCAAAACCACAAAAGGAAATCGACGACACGAACCTCGAACAAGTGGAAAATCCAGTTAATAACGATGATGCATTTGAGTTAGAGGAAGAAGACGTACGGTCCGAAATACAGGTTGAAAATATGGTTGTAGATGACGGGATCTTGATAAAGTCTGAAGATGATAAAACAAGTCAAAGTGGTGAGTATTTAAAGTTATTTAGGTCTAACGTACTAGAAGATGTAGTATTCAATGTTACGTTTATTCTAAGAACCTAGATCTATAGTATTGTTTGATCAAATATGTATTACTGTAAAAACTCAATTTTTTCATGCCAGGATGGTTAAAAAGCTTCACTTTGCGTACGTGGAATCTTTATAAAAATCCCGTATTTTTACTGATTCTAATCATTGACTTTCTTTGTTGGATATGCCTCTTCGTTCCCTACGTGCATCTTGCTGAAAGATCGCGGTATGGTAATTAAAAGATTTGTATGCTTGAAACGTTACCCAAATACATAGAGACAGTACAGTAGTTTTTACTATTGTCATTTCAGTCTCGAGGGTATTGATGTGAATACATCCGCTTGGATATCATCAACAATAGGACTGGGCACAATCTTCGGTCGCATTGTCATTTGTGGAATGGTGTCCTACTTGAAAGCAGACGCATTCAATGTATATGGTGTGATCAACGTAAGAATCTCTTCATTTTCTTAGAAAGCTAACCTAGCCTACTTTGAGAAATAGAGGATAACAATATTTACTATACCATTCAGCGTTTTCAGTAAATTATCTACCAATGGAATTCCCTGAAAGTTNGGTACATACATGCCCGTCTCGCTTCCAATTATTATATCTTAATTTTAAAGATCAGCTCGCTAATTTGAGCTATTTACTTCTAGGTAATGATGGAGGCAACGAATTTCGAATCAGCTGTTTCAATGATCGTTAAAGGCAAGACAATTTCTCCAATATATTTCATCGTGGGAGGAACAAAGCCTCACGAGGGCGTTATAATAGTTCGCGATCGCTGGGGTTCGGTTAATGTTACAAGAATGACAGATAATCATGGGTGAGTTGATATTGAATTGATATTTCCCAGGAAAAGGCAATATTTTAAATTGAGGTGAACTTTTCAGCTCAAGTACAGTAATTCAAATGATATCTGAAGTTTTCGTTTAAAGGTGGTTCGTCCTTGAGACCAACTATGATCCTTGGAACAAGCCACCGAAATCGGATGACAGGCGAGATCCGGGCGTAAAGGCAATGCTAGAATTGGGCCAAGAGAAAATGGACCTAGACAATCTTTATAAGGTTTGTGTTCATGTTTCAAATATTAATATAGCATTTAACGGTAATAGGTAACTGAAAGATAGCAATATCCAATCCAACATAAACGATAAAGCAACGGATTATCTTTAACATGTTTTTCTTCTCCAGGTATTGTCGACTTATCCAGTTTTTAACATAAATACAACGTACACCACATTGATGAGCGCCGCCGACATGACTGTCTATCGCACTATGATCAGATGGGATCATCCAATGTAATTATTTTATTGCTCAAACATCAACCTGTTAATCACAACTGTTGTATTTGTATGTATTGTATTCCAATAATCAATTCTAATTTTAATCCTAATTCATCTGTAAAGATACCTGTCAAAACTTATAGCCAAAATAATACAGTATATCCAAAAGTTGATGCTTCTTTTGCCTTCTCTCTTTCATAGTGATCTATTCTTTTTTACCATGGGATTTTAGGGAAGACCGTCCATGATTGCAAGTAAATGTTAAAATAGAAAAGTGATTCAATAGATCTTTATGCCTTCAGATCACACACGCACACAGAGAGACTGTTTTTTACCAAATAACGAAAAAATATTCCAATATTTATTTACCTATTGCACCGCAGCAGACTGCATAATTTTACCATTCCTTTTAGTTTGCGAAAAGATTATTATCAATGTCCGTGAGAATACGAGTATTCAACTGAGTTGATTCTACGCTAAATATTAAAACTTCGCCCCTGTATTGTTATACGTGTATAGGAAATGACATGATAACTACCTACTTCGATCCATTCTGATGATCTAGGATTGAAAGCTACTCACTGAACAAAGTTTTCATTGTGAGAGTTACTAACAACACAACTGTGAGTCGAGGAAGTTCTTCCGAATGGACTATTAGAGGAACTGAAAGACACCTAACCAATATATCCAGACACATTAAAAAAATGACTCATATAATACACTTTATCAGAAAAGTGTTACCAAGTTTATTGAAAAAGTAACTATATCAACACCCAAGACTACCGCTCTTGTGCAACGTTTCATCAATTTTGAACTTTGCCTTATAACGACCATCAAAACATTCATAGAGATGACATGGCAACGGACTATCGATCTCATCTTATCGGATCATTCTCTTTTTCCCTTACTTTGAAAACTCGTGCAGTTCCATCTGCAGATACTGACAACAATTTACATCCGTCCCTAAAAGAAGTGTTGATCGTATATATTTGTCACTCAGATATCAACAACAATAACTCTGTCACCAAAAACACAACTCACCCAGTGATTTTGAGATCATAAATATGGTCCGAGTGCCCTGACATAACGGTTACCAGACTGCCATCCCTTGCGTCCCAGATACGACAATTCCCATCCAAGGAACCTGTGTACACCCACGCGCCTCCACAATGTGCCGGATCCCACTTTACTTTCGTCACTCCTTGCTATTTTAGTAAGGTAAGTGAACTGATGGAAAAAAGAGACAGCATGAAATATACTGGTGAACTTACTTCGTGCTTGCAGGTATGTCGAAGAGTGTTCAGCTTGTAGTCCCAAATTTGTAACAATCCATTCAAAGATCCGGTGGCCAGCAATGGCAATCTAGAAAAATAAGTAATCAACCATAAGAAAAACACCAGGATAGATGCCTGGGTAGAGAAATTACCTGATATTTATTTGTATATATTTCCCTTATAAAAAATTTTACATTGATTTTGCAGCTGTATCCCATTAGGATATTCAAGTACATAAATTTACATTCAAATCACTCCAGTTCTCAATACACAAACTACATGATGAAGAGACTGTTGTTTTGAAATATTGCCCCATACTGCCATCTAGCGGTATCAATTTTTCACCAATACTATTACTAGCCGATTATATGGTGTTGCAGAAAAAGGTTGAAAAATAGCTAATAATATATGTATATATAGCAATATGATAATATCAATAAATACACATGAAATTCGTTATTTCAAGGTTGATAAGATATTTATCTTTATCTTGCAAAATTATTTAACGTACGTTGGAGAAAATGCAACACATTCAATGCTTTCCGTATCTTCTTGGTCATCGCCATCACTACTTGAATTTCCACTCCTGCATGTATATGTGCATGACACCTATTAAATAAATTTAAATAGTCAACATATTAACCAGTATCGAGTAAATGATAGGCAAAAAAAATCACCAATTACAGCAATTATTACCTTTCCTGTTGCAGTGCTGATTAATTTGGATTGGCCATCAATTGATGCTGTGGCAATCAAAGTACCTTCAGGTTCAAAACTCAGATCTGATATTGCAGCCGTATGTCCTTCTCTACCTATATTAAAAAAAAAAAAAATAACTTTTATTAACATTCACTGAATAGTACAAATTACTAAATTTTCTCCAACTGCTATACTGAGGCCGGAAGAAAATAATGTCTGCTACAACTTGATTCTTATTCATACCATGTTCATGAGGCACTGAAATTATGCACGGTTCTTTTTGGTATATTGGAATTAAATTCTTGGTTAATGCTTTCAAAGTAGTACAACAGATTGCAGTTAGTAGCTGCCCCAAAGAAACTGAACATCTCAAATGAAATACGTGCTGGTATTCCGAGCAGCTATTAGACTACCTTCGAGTAGAAAATTGCAATGCAATATACTGGCCCAATAAAATGGCGACAAAATCTGTCCCAAATTAACTCGAATCCACTAACTTAGAAATTACTTTACTACCTTTGATCACATGTAAAACATTTGTGGTTTTAAGGTCCAATATCTTGAGAGAACCATCTTTGTAACCGACTGCAGCGGTCTTTCCACCAGGCAAAAACAAACCGGACATCGTTGCACAACCATGGCTCTGCATAATTGAGGGATTTAAAATCTCTGATATGACAATTCAAAACCTTTATAGTGAAATGTGAAACTTATATAAAACTTACAGCAAAAATTTTACAATGCTCTTTTGGAATTTGCCACATCCAACACTGTCCATCGTGAGACCCGGCCAGGAGTACCGGGGCTACAGGATGCCACTGGACCCACTAAAAAGCAAAGCCACGCAAATCAATTTAAATGGTATCACTTTCTACTATATAAATGCAATTCGACAACTAGATTAACATTAGAACATTAGAAAACAGAAAAATACATTCACTCATACTTCTAAATCTCCTGTTTCAAACTGCCAAATCTGTCTTCCAGTAGCAATGTCACACACTTGAAGAAAACCACTCATGTCTCCTGTGACGAGTAATGAAGAGTCTGCACTGAAGGCGGCACAGATCACACTGTCCTTATGCCCTGAAACAGGTTGGTTTATTTAACGTTGAGTCGTAAACGGCTTGACTGATAATTTTTCCATACTTCCACTCTGAGTTTTCTCCACATAATTTTAAAATGTTTAAAAATTTTCAAATACATTTGAAACTGCTGGAAATTTAGTCTAATAAAACATAATAATGTAATATCACAATTGGCATACCAACGGATAAGTATTCAAACATATATTAACTTATGATTGCCTGACATCACTTATTTCCTAAATATATGTATCTATAACCTTCCATTAATTCTTTGACAGCTTTTATCAAGATTTAAATAAAGAATTGCATCCAATAGCTATCCTGCTGAACTTGCCTTCACATTTCAGAAGAATTTCTGTAGTTTCGATGTCCCAGAGATAAGCAAGATCATCTTCCCCACCGCTGACAACCAACTGACTATTTTTTGAATCGACATCAATAACAAAGATCGCACCTGATGCAACAGAACATACAGCATAAAATTGACATTGTAGATTGTACTAAAACGATTGGTATCCCATCGAGAATCAGATACAAGATCCAAATACAATAACGCTAAAAAAATTTCTGTTATGCTATTCTTTAAATCTCATGTAAATATGAGTGACTTCATTACATAAATCTATGCTCGGAGCTGAATCAACCATTTTCTATTCTGCGTGTACAAGTCGTCTCGGTCATGTATACACAGAAATAACCAAAATCAGTTCCTCATTGAGACCTACTGATGAACCTTTTAAAATTCTAATAACAGAACCTTTATGAGATTTGAACACAGCAAGTGCCATATCTTCAACGTCATGGATTCCTGCTGTTTCACTGTCATCTTCATCTACACTTTCCTCGTCAGCATTATACTCCTCCTCGACCGTAACATCTTCTAATTCGTCCAGCAATTCGTTCTCTGCAATAAACTTATTTATTCTGTTGGGATCTCTGTGATAGCATCCCCGCAGTTGGGAAGTTCCTACATTATTATACACGTGGTGGTAGTCACGTGAATTCCATAATAGCTACTTACCAGAATCACTGTCAAGAGTTATCTCTTCCACGATATCTTCACTATGAATGATAATCCCATCTTCTTCCATTATTAAATAATTGCCTATTGATTGCAATGCAGTTCAAGCATTACAAACTACGTACAAGAGAGAAGGATAGCCTCGACCTGGGGTACGTGAGCCACCGGAGTTTCCAGCTGCCGGATTATTGGAGTAAATATGGATTGGTCCCGGGTTACCGATCTATGAACGCCTACAAATGAACTTCTTATAATCCAATCACACTGAAATTAGCATATATGCGACCTAATANTTGGGAAGTTCCTACATTATTATACACGTGGTGGTAGTCACGTGAATTCCATAATAGCTACTTACCAGAATCACTGTCAAGAGTTATCTCTTCCACGATATCTTCACTATGAATGATAATCCCATCTTCTTCCATTATTAAATAATTGCCTATTGATTGCAATGAAGTTCAAGCATTACAAACTACGTACAAGAGAGAAAGGATAGCCTCGACCTGGGGTACGTGAGCCACCGGAGTTTCCAGCTGCCGGATTATTGGAGTAAATATGGATTGGTCCCGGGTTACCGGGATACATATACATAAACCAACATTTCCTGAAACAATTGCGTCGATTGAATCAGGTTGACTCCGAAAAAATATATTTCGAAACTCGAATAGCTATTCCGGGTCGGCCGTAACGATTGAACCCGCGTTGAACAACCCTTAATAACTCGCGGACAAATTGCCGTCCTACTATATACGACACGCCAATGAATGCAGAATTTCATATAGAATCGATACATTTAAGCCTCATATGCACAGCAAACTAACGAGAGTCGGTATCCCCTTTTTAAGTCACCAACCACCTGGTTACTTAACGTCGATTGTACTTAGCCATCTAGCGGTTGAAAGTTTTTACTTCACTTAAAGGTTATAAATGATCCAACAGTGACATCTAGCGGTTGGAAAATTTTACTTCACCCAACGCTTAAAGTAAAAATTTTCAACCGCTAGATGTCACTGTTGGATCATTTATAACAGTTAAGTGAAGTAAAAACTTCGAACCGCTAGATGTCACTGTTTGATCATTTATAACAGTTGAGTGAATTAAAAACTTCGAACCGCTAGATGTCACTGTTTGATCATTTATAACAGNAGTTGAAGTAAAAACTTCGAACCCGGCTAGATGTCCCTGTTGGATCATTTATAACAGTTAAGTGAAGTAAAAACTTCGAACCGCTAGATGGCTAAGTACAATCGACGTTATGTATGTAGGTGGTTGGTGACTTAAAAACGGAATAACGGCTACCGTTAGTTTGCTGTGAATATGAGACTTACATGTATGGGTTCGCTATGAAATTATGCATTCATTGGCGTGTCGTATATAGTGAGGAGGCAAGGCAATTGGTCCACAAATTATTAAGGGTTGTTCAAGGCGGGGTACTGTACCTATAATACGCACCAGAATAATGATACTACGTAACCGACACGAATAAAATTTAAACTTGGAGATCGACTACCTTTAGTGGCAAAGAATAAATGTCATTATAGCAATCATTAAGTAAACAAGTACTGTATATTGTAGCAATGACAACATTCTCCGAGTTTTCAACATTGATTTATGAGGTAGGCAATGGAAGACTATACACCGAAACAAATCTATTAAATATTTCACTGGAACTTGATCTTCTGGAAATCTTCCAAGAAGAGAATCTTATCGACGCCCACAAATTAATCATATAGTGATAGTTTACAAGATCAATAGCGCACAAAGGGGAAATTCTATACCAGTAAATCAAAGGTTTTGAAAGTGAAAATCTTAGACTGCCAAACAAAAAGATTTGCTTATTTGAACTCCGCTATACAACAGAGTGGTTTTCAAAACTGGACGGGAAGTGAAACGCTCTTTGTGACGTACTGGAAGGAGATTGGCTAGTTAATTGAAGAAGGGATGATGATGTAGTTTCTAACTGACCGACAATCAGAACAATAAAAAATGTTCAGAGCTCTAGTATAGGGCAACGATTGTAAGGACCACTGTGTTATAAAAGTGATAGTATCGATTTTCGTGGTAGTATGATATGTAAGTAGCTTAGATGCAGACAGGTACAGTGCAAAGTGGAGACCTGCGGACTTTGAGAAACATCTGTATGGTTCCATTAAAATATTTATGAAATAATTTGAATAAGGTAAATAAAAATCAGGCAACCCGGCCAATCAAATTTATGTGGGGATAAATTAGAAAGTTGTTAGACACACGAGAAAGATTTGAAGCGAGTAAACTACATGTAGTGTACAAAATAAGCGGTTATAAAGCTAGACATTTACAATGGGATATTTTCTCGAGTTATCTGCATTATATTTACATCATATGTTTATTATTTTTATTCAATCCCATAAACCAGATATTTTCATTTTTTCATGCTTCCTCAGTGACAACATTCCTCTCAGTTACCATTGTAGTAAGCAGGTAGTTAGTACAGTAAATCTGAACGATTCATTCAAGTCTATTTGGATTTTACACCAACACTGGAACTGAGATCTTTGCAGTGTGTGTAAAAGGTAAGAAACTACTATAATTTGAGACTGAAACTTTTGGAAAGTATAACGGACAAGCGTATGCCAACTTGTTGTCAAACCTGAAGTGTAATTTAAGGAAAAGTACTTCCGGTAAAGTAATCAGTATATACTTTCTCAAATAAAATCAATTTAATAGAAGGCGCTAAACTGGTGATGTAAGAAATGCCACGGTAATGAAAATCAGTAATGTTACTTGTCCAATTCGAAGAAATCTACAATATTTCTAAAAACATAAAATTACACATTATGCGCATTTCGCAGTACGGTGGTTATGCATTAATGAAATAAAAAGAACCCAATCACGGCATGAAATACCTATCATCGGATTTGGCCGCGTTCAAATACGCTTTGACATTCACTATATCAAGGTGTTGACAATGAGTAGATAAATCCTTTTTTTAAGAAATGACCAAGTTTGAGACTCGTCTCCCCGAAGCGATTTTTTTTCAGAAAGTCTTTAAATAGAGAAAATTTTATTGAGCTAAAGGTTAAAAAGATCTCAGAGTGCGTTCTTCTTCTCGTTCTAGAAATGTTCGAACGTTCGTTTATGGTATGTCTATCAATTGTATATTGTCGTTTTAGATTTATGAGCGAGAGATGATTGTCAGGATAAGATGGCAGGCTTTGCACTGCCTTATGAAGTTAATGAGTTTGATTTCAGTGTTGGATATACAATTACAATCCAGTCTAGCGCAGTCTTTTACACCCGGTAAGTATGTTAGTTACTCATTTGATACGAATTGTAAGATCAAGCACTAACCATCTCAACCCGATGTAATGCAACAATACTTACGTTTTCATTTAAATTGTCTCGACCCGATACTATCGGTTTCGACACTGCAGAATTCACCCTGGCGACCTACTGCAGTTCACTTTTCTTATTTTGGTTTCGAATCCAGATATTAGGAGCTCTTTATTGTGGTAATTTTCGATTTCGGATTCGGCCATGGCGGGTCATTAGCCTTCGATTTATGCATTGTAACAAAGGTGATTCCTACCAGAGAACTATACATGCTATATCAGTGATAGTAATAGTAGTAATAGGAGGGCAATCTTAAAACCGAGGTCAACATGAAACTTGTGTTAAACGGCCTATTAAATTAGACTCTCTTAAGGCTATCGGTCCCTGTACAAAGCGCATATACGTAACCACGCTTTCATTTGCAATAACAATTATTAATATTCCGAAGTTAGCCCGTCAATAGTGTACAATAGTAATGTCAGAATATCAAATATTATATTCCGTAAATGCTATCATTTAACAGTTGCCTCAGGCAACATTCCTACCGTACTGGAGTCATAGCCATATATAAATTTGGTCAATTTGCGCTAGTAACTAGCTTAACAATATTCCCATTACCTTATCACATAACGTGTTATTTTTTGCAGGCATCACAAGATATATTCGATTATGCGAGGGCCAATGGGAATGGGTGCAGTGTGAAAATCCTGATCATGTTATCTATGTGGAAAATGCTTACTACGGACGTCTGGACAATTACACGTAATCTTCTTTCATTTGTACCTATTAAAAATGCTACGGCCGCATTTATGATAACTACCTACAAAAAATGACGACAGTCAAAATTACGAATTTTAAAGAGGGCAGAACTTCGTCTCCGTACGATTCGACTGATGACATTACATCGTTCAGTATATTGCAATTACTGAAATCAATATCTTACTGGGTATCAATGCGAAGCGAAATATGCACAGTAATGTGACTGATACTGTCATTATAATAAAAAATTGTAAAGCGAAAGATGAACCGGTCATAATAAACCCAGATCAAGCTATTTCAGGTCCTTAATGGAATTTTGCTGATGTCTTATGTCCTACGTGTAGAATTCATTACACTAATTTATAACATAGCTGTAAGAACGAAACTGATATGATCATGACATGAAAATTATATACGGAAACTTGCCCGGAGTGCGACTCAACACAAAAGTAACTCAAATGCCTGTTCAAAGATTTATTTACATTCTTGTATCTGTTATCGAACAGATAATCTCTGACAATAATATAGCAATTTCATACTTTTCTCTCCGTGCGCAGATGCTTGACGGTCGGCAGCAGCGTTTTGAGCACTTCATGTCTGTCGGAGAAATCTTCACAAACAATATGGCAAATCTGCAATAGGAAAAACAAATGTCGGTTGGTCGCCCAGAGATTTCTCTACCAAGATCCTTGCATGGGTGCAAGCGCCTATCTATTTATGCAATATAGATGCTCGCTTCCAGGTTTATATACTATATAGTTATTATGAGATCGGTGGGCATAAATATAACGGAAGAGATCACCACGAAACACGCTCCGCTCCGGATTCGCCGGACCTGAGATGAAGATTTTTTATACGCCAATGTCTGTTTATCTCACCATCTTAACAAACTAGTGACTAGTCCTATTACCAGTAGTAATTCGTTCGTTATTTCGTTGGCTATCAAATTGGTTAGTTATTGAAAAGCGGTCTCCTGTGATTTTAGCCAATTGTTAGTTAAAAGAACTGCAGAACGTTGTGTAATTAAGGAATCATCTTATCATGAACAGATATTCATTACATCGGTTCCTGTCCCACGAATTTCTGGACCGACTGGATTAATGACGACACCCCGAGCGGCTACGGCGACTTCGAACAACTCTCCATGCATAAAAGAGCAGGGAAATTACCATGCGACGAACCCATTGGACTAGAGGTAGTATGCAATTATGCTAACAACAATAATAATGTCTACAACACATCCTTTTACCAAGAATAACAAGATAATTTTTTCAGGTTCGCCTCATTACCGGAGAACCCTATGTCGACAGTGGTGACGTTATTAGAAGTAGTTTGAACTACGGGGCAACGTGTGTCAATAAACAGCAGACCGACGGCTCATGCAATGACTACAAAGTGCGATATTGTTGCAGGGCCAGTAAGTCATAAAAACTTCGAATACATACACAATGTCATTACGTAGTTTGAATTGAACCCAGCGCGAACTTCAAAGAAAGCTAGCCAGAAACTATGACGTTTTATGATCAACGTGCCTAGATTCATAGAGCACTTCCCAGGAAGTATAATTAGATGAAGCTCTTTTAAGGCAATTTGAAAAATAATTAGACGGGCCTTGTCACGTTCATGACAAATGACGTTCATCAGTTTTGTTATGACGCATGCACCACCAGCCTTTTGGTATTGCTTGTCAAATATGGTAAAGTTATCATGCCATAACTATAGAAAATTTACTACAGGGACAATTGGAACGAACTAATAACTGTATAAAAGTGTCCCCGTTTTAGTCGATTGTCCGAAATAACAGATGGTAAGAATACTATTGCACTGATATACTCGAAGATTGCATCGTTATAGTGACAATACAAAATGATTTCAAATCTTTCAAGCTTATACGTAAATATAGAAATTTCATTTTCAATGGAACTCCTTCTATGTAATGGAGGTATGTGGGATCATGAATGTCGCTTTATACTCGAATAGGAATTTTCCTGGAACACTAGCAAAGTTCCGATTATGCAAGCCATGAAACTTTAATACTTATGACCCTAGACGTTATTCCCGTAAACATAAACTACTTAGTATATAAACAGTAGAAGAGTAGGTACCATAGAGTGGATATATATTTGCATCAGTAGAAGACGATCATTACTTACATATTGATACTTGATTTACACAAATAGATACAGACTATCGTCGTCGTCTAGAATTATTTACGTATTGACATATACCATATTAATGGTAATCAATATATGTATAGTACTCATTACGTTACATTACATTAAACTACATACGACTATAGCTAATTACTTTTTCTAAGTACGTTCACATGTTAAGCCCCCACTTGTACACGATATCAGAATTATTCGGATATACAAAAGATAATCATAATTTCATTCCTAGGATGCAAACGTCCAAGCACACCAGTCAACGGTTTTCTTAGCCCCGGTATCACCCAAGATTTCGCCGTTGGAACTAAGTTAGTTTACAGTTGCCGACGGGGTTACGAACTTATCGGTTCGCCAAGACCGGAATGTTTGTCAGATTCAACCTGGTCTTCACAAGTTTCATATTGCCGTCGAAAAGGTAACACGAATAACTTTTTAAACCATGATCATCAATCTGGATGTTCCAAACCGGATCCTAAAATCCTCTGATCCTACTGATGTATGTGAATGGGGCGCTCTAACGAAACCCTAGCTGACCAAATTAGATTAAGTATAAGTCAAAGCAAGATTGGGAAACCGGGGATCCTTGTGTGGGTTTTTCATTTAATTTTTAAAGTTTATGGGTTTGGCGAATATGAGGCTTTCATGAAATTATTGAAATTGAAATACNCCATGATCATCAATCTGGATGTTCCAAACCGGGTCCTAAAATCCTCTATAAATAGTGATCGTCAGCTTACTCATATTTGCAGTGATGTATGTAAATGGGGCGCTCTAACGAAACCCTAGCTGAACAAATTAGATTGTGTATAAGTCTAAGTAAGACTGTGAAACCGAGGATAACGTTGAATCCTTGTGTGAGTTTTTCATTCAATTCATAAAATTTATGGGTTTGGCGAATACGAGGCTTTCATGAAATTATTAAAATGTTTAGGGAATTTCTTGAAATACAATTCTAGTATAGCATATACATGGCTACGAGCTCTTGCCTGAAAGGCATACTCAAGCAATGCCGGGGGTCGCTCTACAGTTTTATGATAAAGATCCAATAGGTTTGGAACATCTTGAGGGTTCAAGCTTCGATTTCATTCAGCATGCGTGCATGACATATTTTTTTTTGCTTTTTACCATGCTTCACCATCATCGTTGTCCCACTGACGCATTTTGGTACATAGTCATTGTTCCAGAACCTAACTTGGTACGATATTGCGTGTCGCCTGCGCTACCGCATTACAAAACTTTCGACGGACGAGAGTACAAATATGGCGGAGTTTGCAAGTACACGTTGCTAAAGGTGAACGACGCGGAAGCTGGAAAGTTTTCCGTTGAGGTACGTTGATTTTTTTTTTTTTTTTTCAAAGTCGTTTCCTTGTAAGATAAACAACGTGTCGTAACAGATTACCTCAGAATTCTGCAAGGTCTATGAGAGGGGAGTTCATGGGCATAGGAAACAAAATATACGAGCCACATTAAATACGTATTTTGTTCGTATGGTGATGGGCCTTCCGTTCATGGAATAACGGGATCAATAATGGCGTATAGAGAAGATAACTTTTTACTCCCTATAAATATTCCTCTTATAATCCCAACAGGCTTTAGTTTACAAAATTTGATCGTTGCGACTGTTAGTGAAGCGGCTGGAAAGAATCCCCAAAATAGAAATTTTATTAGAACCACATCATTCAAGCCTATATTGAAGTACATGCGGGTTACAATATCAATGAAACCCAAAGGTGCTGATGAGTGGGCAATACTAGATGTATTTAAATAGTATTTAAAGCATATATCGAGCGTCAAAAGAAAATAGAAACTATGAGCACGAAATTCATGTCACATGAGAACTAAATATAGAAATATCTACACACCATTCTATATACAATACTTTAGGGTTAAGATAACATTATTGAGACCACTTATTTTTACGAATACTGCCATCAGCAAAACCGCTCTAACTTGATGTTATCCGTTGTGTAAAAGTCACATTTTTTTCGTGAAGGTTGACAACGACTATCGAAAGGAAGAACGGGATTTCCCATGGCTTCGAAAACTTACTGTTCGTGTTTTCAATCGAGAAATCGAAATGTCACATGGCCGATCGGTGAAGGTAAAACATTACATTGCTTTGTTTGTCTTATCAAATTCACAGCCAAGGTTTGGAAAAAGTTAACACCAGATCTAATTGGTATTTCCGTATAATTTCAAAAAATGCACGGCATCATTTGTTGATAAATATTGCACTTTTCTTTAATACGAGTGTAATGTGAATTTTAACGTTCGCACGACATAAAAGGTCAATCTACTGTATCCAGGCCCTACCTACGGCTATACGTGTGTGACCAGGTGTAATGAGGAAGTGAATATAACTATTTACTTGTGGTATAGGGAGTAGAATTTTATGGACAATTAATGATGGTAATCATTGTCTATAAAATTCTACTCTTTGTATAGTGGAACTGGTAGTTTCGTAGGACTTAATACAACTGTGAAATAATTACATTGC
Organism: Halocynthia aurantium; assembly: GCA_013436065.1. Lineage (NCBI taxonomy): Eukaryota > Metazoa > Chordata > Ascidiacea > Stolidobranchia > Pyuridae > Halocynthia > Halocynthia aurantium. Next base: position 39,701 of record QXVX01005434.1, on the reverse strand, counting down.
TACTACTAAATGGAGAGTATACAATTTATAAGTAACGCGTTATTACCAAGGTTGATGGAGTTACTACTGCACTGCCATACCGAGTGCCAAGCCTATTCCAAGTTTACTTGAGCGGGAGATTTGTAATTCTTACAACGCAACTGAAACTGATTGTGATCTTTGATGGGCGATCGTTCGTAGCGCTTGGTTTGCCGCAAAAGTACGATCAAGCAGTTGAAGGTAGTTTCTTAGGAACTCTATATTACATGTTTTCTTGTTCTATGACGTATTGATATGACATATTGCTTCTTGTGAAGCGCTTAGGATAGTTTTATATGTAACCGTTAGTTCAATCAATCGGCATTATGTTTAACGACCATTGTCCATCAAGAATTTCTGTCTGGCAAACGACTTTGTGAAGGCTCTTATACGTAAAGCAATCTACCTGACTTGAATGTACACACAGAAAATAGCCTACTTTCCTAATGAATTATTGTACCAGAAAGTTGGGACTTATAATCGACCATTTGCTTGGAAGTAATTATCACATGCAATACTAATATAAGCAATTAATTGATTTTTTTCCATGTGACATAGTTCATGAAACAGGCGCCTGTTTACTTGGAAACCATAGATACTAAACGGCGGTAGAAATTAAAGAACAAGAATTACACGAAAGTACACAAATGAATTCTAGAAATTTGTGCCAGATGAAAGGGAATAATAAGAAAATTATGTAATCGGATAACAGAACTGCGGTAAATGCAATGTCAATATCTACGAAACAATGATTATATAGCCACACTTTTCCGTCAAGACTATTACAGAAACGTTATCCATTACCATAAGGACACTAGACATTAGTAACTTTCTCCGGAATAGAGCTGGGCGATGTATAGGAGTTAAGAGTTTATTAATTCCTGTGATAATCAAGTTCTACATCAAAAATAAAAGACAATAGTGGAAGGTAGTGGCACCGATCACTCACCAACCTGCAATATCGGATTAATTTAAACATATTCAGTATCCTTCTTTGTATTGTTTTAAAACTAATACCTTTGCACTGTATTAACCTTCCGCGGTAACATTTTACAAGGGCTGCGCGTTCGAAAGCGAAAGCCCCTAATTATATGACTATTGAGAAAATTGGTCAGGTAATTATGCTTTTGTAAATAAAGGCATATACCATTCGAAAGTGAGTCTGCTACAGTTTATTTACTGGCGACTACCAATAACGTGTTAGATACAGTGCGATATGTATTGCAAATCACTACACTCGAAAGTACTTATCCACGAATATTTATCAGCTGATAATATCTATACGTATCTTAATAAAGTATTATTTCCAAAGTTTCGAATTTTGAGATAATACGAATGTGATTGTAATCGTATTGTTTCATTAAAGGTCTATGCGGCAACTATAACGGAGATCCGACCGATGACTTCTTGGTTAAAGGAGGGCATCTCTTCCTTAACGATACTGAAAAATTCGGAGATTTTCATCGAGTATCTACGGCGCAAGGGTAAGACTGATAATAAGACTATAATTTAAAGTTGAACAACGGGAACAACTAAGCACACGTGGCTGTTACGAAATTCAGGTGCAGCAGTGAGATCACAAAGGTTAACAAGGTATGCCTGTTACCGGAGTATCAAGAAAAGCATCAATTAGCATGCTCTATTATCACAGATCGGTCCGGTCCGCTGGGAGATTGTGTTTTTATATACTCAGACTGGTATTACAAGGTAAGCTGAATAAAATCATTATTTTACATAATTACAAGACTCAAATTAAATAGAGCACAATCGAGTCTATTAAATAAAACGACTCGGGCCAAGTCAAGTCACCAGAACTGTCTGAATGACAATAGCTGTATCGCTATTTACTTTCAAAAATAGAACAAACATTTTTGAGCTCCTATAACGTACTGTATATTGGCTATTCAGAATTGCCTGTACGACATGTGCGTGCATAACGGAGCGAAGGAAGCGCTAGAGCAGGCGGTTGCAGCTTATGTCGAATCTTGTCAAAGGGAAAGAATTACGCTCAAGAACTGGAGAAGCATTACCAATACGCGTAAGTATTCAAATTTATCTTTTAGTTATTGCTTGCAACTTCGCAACATTATCAGTAATTCTATTATAACTATAGACCTGCTGTGTCCACCCCAGTCGTCCTATAGACTTTGTTCTACCAGATGCCCTAACACGTGCAGCAACAGGGAAGCTGCATTGCAATGTACATCTACTTGCGTAGAAGGTAAAAATGATTTTGACAGAATAGTTAACAATGTAGCTATGGCCTAAATCGTGTCCGTGCGTTGTTTCCATTAGGATGCGTTTGTGAGGATGGATATATTTTCTCCGGTGCTGAGTGTACGCCAGTAAGAAATTGTGGATGTACATTTGAAGGAAAATACTATAAGGTAGGTGATTGTGTACTGCACTTTAGGCAATATCGTTTTGTTTTAAAAATTTCCCCTTTCCTCCAACTATTGCAATTGTCTAGAAACCTATCAAAGTTTTCTTTGTTTAGCACAACCAAGTACTGCTCTCTTGGGGATGCAGAAGACAGTGCACGTGTTCATCTGGGAAGATGTTGTGCGTGGGCCATATGTGCAAGGCCACCGCAAAATGCGACAAAGATATCAACGGTCGCGAGCAATGTAAAAGTACAGGTAAAGAGAAATACGAGATCACAAACTATAGTGGGAAAAATGCATCGAAATAATACGCGTTTTACATTGATAGAAATCCAATCTTGCCGAGCGTGGGGCGCTCCCCATTATATGACTTTCGACGGTAGCGGGTGGTTCGACTTTCAGGGATTCTGCACCTACACTATGTCAGAAACCTACACGTTACCGACTACCGATGACCGGTGGTTTTCGGTGCAGGCAGAAAGCGATTCCCTCGTTAAAAACAACCGATTTCTTTACTTGAAACGAGTGATAGTAAGGTTTTTTGGAAAGAAGATCAAAATAGTCCTTGACAAGAACGGTACCATTACGGTAAGTGATCATTTAACAGAAATTTCAACAAAGGGCAGACTAAGTTTAAGAGCAAGTTATTTAGAGGTCAATGCTATTTAACTTTGATCTTTTACACGAAACCATGAACATTATAGGCGATCAATTGTCATCTTATATAATATTTTTGATTATATTTGTGCAGTATGGGTTTGAATTTCCCTGCATTTTCAAAAACCGGAAACTATATAACTTTTCTAACTGCGCAATGCAGTCGTTACTTCCGTGTAACAAAACGTGTAAAGAAAACTACGTGTGCTCGGCTTCGTGGTACATGAATCATATTAATGCTTTCTTCGATAGAATATAATGATAGCGAATTAATCATTTCTACCACGGAGTTAATTTAAGATTACTTCAACTGTAGCTCAAACAGAATATGTGATTAAAATAGAACAATCGGATAAGATTGATTAACTCTCGTAACGATGATTAGCACTACAGAGAATAAAACGTTTCGGCAAAGGGCAACAAAGTACGACATCTTATACTTTTTGTTCTAGGTCAACGACAATAAGATAAAAAGTGCTCGAACCAGTCTTTACACAATCGGGCGTTCAGGACTATCTACGATCGTTTCGAGCAAGTACGGATTACAAGTTACGTTTACGGGGAAGGTCATGCACGTGAAACTGCAAAGCAATTATATGGAGAAGGTAATATTACCCAAAGCTATAATAAAAAATGGTAATTAGAAATGACTATGTCAGCGTGACGCGGAAGTACTCCATCATTTCTTCCATTTTCAAAGTGATACTTAACGTGCCAGGATATACAGGCAAAATACTCGCCCAAAATACTACATCGAGGAAATGCCTAAAGGCTACTTATTGTTCTAAGAATATTGACATAAACAACATCAAACATATTGGTAAATGTTGTTTAATTTTTGATTTGAACTCAAGGTACGTGGTCTTTGTGGCGATTACAACGGCGACGCAGGCAACGATCTGCTGACACCTGCAGGCACTGTGGCAAATTCGTATGACGAGTTTGTTATCGACTATCAGCTAGGAAGTTGTCAGTCACAGCTACCTACATACCAACAATATACTTGTTCGCCACTTGACGCCAATAACTGGTAAGTTATCTAATAATTACGACAATTCATTAAATAATACTAGTAGACCAATTACCAACGATAAAGCACCGTCACAAACATGTGAAATCCGGAATAGATTGAACAAGGGAAAACTAACAGCAATCAATAAAGGCCCTATCACCTCCCAGAGGACCATGAAATTGATCTTAAATCTAGCACGATGGATTATTGATGTCAAGTCAACTCAATGAATGACGTAGAAGTTCGTAGCGTACAAAAGAACAAACAAAACGATGTTAAAATGGTCCAAATCGATGTTAAAATGTCATACAACTCATTTAGAACTAGGTATTGGCATAGGACCATATTCCCTATTTCATTCTAATATATATATTAAACCTTCATGCACGAAGAAAACTAAAAACTCAGATACCAGAAAAAATATATTGTGAAAAGTTATCTTCATGTACAGGGCTACAAAGGAATACTGCGGAGCGCTCACAGACCCAGAAGGACCCTTCAAGGATTGCCATTCAACTGTCAATTTAGGTTTATATAGCGAAAAATGTATTTTCGATGTATGCGTTACCAAAGGAGACGAAAAAGTTTTATTACAGGTAGACAATATTTGATTTTGTAAGTTTTATTCCATATCTTAACCGCTGTCCAAACTACTTTTTTTATTCGTTACAGGCCTTTGAAGAGTATGTGCATGCTTGCGAAAACCAAGGAGTCAATCTTTGCGAATGGAGAATTGAACTGAATAAGCCCATGCTAGATTGCCCAGCTCACAGTACATATAGCGGATGTGCACCATCATGTCAAGATTCGTGCTTCGATCCCTACGCTTCATTAGAGTATGTATAGTAAACCGAACATAGTACCTATGCCACGTCTCACGGAGCTTTTTAACATCCGATAAATGACTGTTAATTTCCTGCAACAGTTGTCAGAATTCGACCGTCGAAGATTGCATTTGTGATTTTGGTTACTTGCAAGAAGGCAACAGATGCATCCCCAAGTACGAATGTGGATGTGTGGACAATGGACTCTATGTTGCAAAAGGTGAATAAAAAATTCATATTTGTAATAGGGAAAATCTCTGTGATCATGGTAGCACTGGTTTGTATTTTGATATGTACATAGATAGTTAAGTACTTTACTAGTGTAACAAAGCTTCGATGTTTTTAGGTTTTTAAACTGGTCAATATCGAGGCCAAATGAACTATGGAACAATCCGAAGGGTCCCTCCCCTAGTCTAGACAGTAGGGGGCACAGTGCGCATACCTCTTTCAAAGCCAATAAGTATCCAATAAACTCACTGCCTATAGGGACCTCATTAGTAGTTTGTCTATTTTAATTTCAAGTCTCTGGATAATATGAATAGAACTAAAATCATAAGCACAGTATTCAAATATAATAAATTCAGGGGACAATATTTTAAATGTAATGATTTAATTTCATCAAAGAAATATCTAATTCAGTGTGATGTTATGTTGACTTGAATTATTTAAGGTGACTCCTTGAAGAAAGAAGAGTTGAATTTAGAATGCAAGTGTTTGGGAATGCATGAATTTTTATGCTCCTGTCTGTCTGGGTACACCCCACATGATGGGCGATGCGTCGGTAAGCAAGTCAATTGTAAAATTACATATACAAAGCTTTTACAGTAGTTTCGGCTCGATTCCACTGTAGGTATACAGCTATTATAGCTAAGAATTCTTTGGAGTGTTTTGTTTACAGATACTGTTGGTACTAGAAAAATGACCACAAAATGCTTGATTTTACTTGTTTAGATATTGACGAATGCAAGCAGCCCAGAGGCTCGGTATGCCATTACAATGCTAACTGTTTTAACACAAACGGTTCTCATTACTGCGTGTGTAAGGAAGGTTTACAAGGCGATGGACGGTCATGTACAGGTTTGCATAGTGAAAAACACCTGTTCTCTAAAATAAAATAAATCCACCCAATGAAGATCATTATAATAATTACTCACAGTTAAGTGATCTTGTGTCTGTTTTTCTTCAGTAATCAGCTGCTTGAAACCACTGCCTCCACTGTTTGGTAGGATCATCCCGGACCAGATCACGTATTTGGTTGATTCACGGATAAATTACAACTGTCAGTTGGGTTACAAACAAGTCGGTAATTCCTACAGAGTTTGCCAAAGCGACGGCACTTGGGCCAACGAAGCTCCGGAGTGTAGAAGGCGAAGTACGTTGATGCGTTACTGAATAAATAAACAACGTTACAAATTCAATTATCGATAATAATACCCTTTGATTTGAATTCCCAATTAACTGAATATGAATAAAACCTTCTGCCTGGCCACATAGAAAGCAACCTCGAAGACATTCTTCTGGTATTTGTTAATGGAACTTGATATTTACAATATCTCAATATCAATATAAATTGAAATATCGGATAATTTTTGTAGTTGTAGTAATATTTTTAAAGGTTACTTTACCAATGAGATCCATTGATTGTGTTTATCACCCTAGTCAAGAATTAAATCTGCAATTGATAAAGATCTATGCATTCATATATATTTACCAGCACATACCAAACTACTGCAATTCATCAATTCATTATTAAATCTTGTTACTTTTGACTGTAGTTCATTAGAATTACCTTGATGAAATTAAAGTTAGAATAATTTAAACATAAATAAAAATACCATTTACCTTCCACAGCATCGTGTGATCGTCCTCCCAAAATAAGTGGTGGAAGATTTCGACCATTCCGATCCAATTATCCTTCGGGTTCCATCGTCGCCTATAAATGCTTTTCTGGATTCAAGTTGATTCATGGTTTCAAAAGGAAATGCAGAAGGAACCGTTGGTCCAGTCCAGAGCCAAAATGCCTAGGTAATAACAGATGGATTTTTGAGTATTATTATTTCAGCATTGTCTCATAATTTTACTCAATTAAAATTATTTTCAAAGCTGTATGTACCCGTCCTGATCCGGTGTGGAATGTCAACTTGTTTCCAAGTAAACCTAGATACACAGCAGGTGATAAAATAAAGTATGAGTGCGACCAAGGCTTTCTGCTGATGACAACTCCAGGAAGAATATGTCAAGAGAATGGAACCTGGTCCGGGGAGGCACCTGTTTGTGAAGGTAATTTTTGCAATTAATAATAATAACTTGGATTTGTTGAGGTTACTTCCTTGCATTACAAATTAAACCCACTACAATATAGTCAATACTTACATTGAGCTACTAAAACAGGTTTTTAGTCTGGTGTTAAGCCAGATGCTATCATTTATGTTTGTTTCTGAATTTGCAGAAAATATATGCGCTCCCCCTCCAACATCGACAAACGGAACCTACTTTCCCAGAAACATCCGATTATGGACAATAGGGATCAAGGTGACGTACAGTTGCAAAGCTGGGTTTGCTCTTGCGGTGTGGAATCCAATCGTCACTACATGTCTTCCAGATAAAACGTGGTCAGCTCCCCCACCTGAATGCATTGGTATGATATTTATACTTTAAACCAGTGGTTTCATTCTAAAAAAAGAAATGTGTGTGCTTGCTTGCTCTTGCAAAAATTAGCGAAAATCTAACCAATTTTATGAACGTGTTGAATTTTTGCCAACGTTGATCACAGGGTATTTTTTTTCTCACAGATATAGATGAATGCTTTACTAAAACTTGCAAGGGACACAGCAACACTAGCAATGCCGGCGACTGTCTAGAAACAATTCACAGTTGTCACAAACATGCGGAATGCATGAATACTGTAGGAAGCTATGAATGCAACTGCAATGCAGGGTACAGAGGAGACGGGAAGAGGAAATGTGAACGTATGTATCTAGTACATTCCATATTGATATAGATAAGGATTTATTGCAAGAAATAAAACATGAATTTTACTCACAATTTAGATTTCATTCCCTGCTTGATCCCAGAGCAATTCGACAATGGATTTATCATTCCGCCTGGTGAAAAGTTTGTCGCTGCCGACGAACTGATCTCTTTCAAATGCGACTCAGGATTCACACTGAAAGGTGAATCATTTGTCGAATGCCAAGGCGATGGAAAATGGGACGTGAAATTTCCAGTCTGTGTCGGTAATACATATTTCGAATATATTAATTA
>QXVX01005434.1:17959-31194 GCA_013436065.1 Halocynthia aurantium | reverse complement strand
TATTAGTTACAAACTGATACAAAAAGCAGATGGGCGGTGTCAAAAATTTACTACCTCCCAACTCTACCACCCATGTCATGATATGTTCATGATCTACAGCTAAATTCTTCTTCTACTGTTTATCTGTTTTGTTTATGTTTTTAAATCAGATCGTGATGAATGCCACTACGAACCGTGCATAGGGAATTCTACATGTGTCAACTTCATCGGAGGCTTTTTCTGCCAGTGCAATGAGGGTTTTTTTGGAGATGGATTTACCTCTTGTGATGGTATTTAAATTATTGTCAGAGTGTTGTCTTGATAGCAGATCACATGAACTGTTATAACTTACTTGATTGTTGTTGCAGAGATTGATTGCGAGGTTAAGGAATGCAATTGCTTTTTGGAAGATCAAATTTACCAGGTTAGGGTTACTACTCATTGTAGGATTAATGTAGCAGTGCTCTAATATTCATTTTTACTGAATTGTTCCGTTCTTGTTAAATAACTATTGCCTAAAAGAATTTTTAAGGTAAAATGAGACAAAGAGAGAACTTTAGAGCAAGAATTATTGCAATAATCCTCAGCCCATAAATTTGTATAATTTCAATAGACTATATGCGGTGTTACTTAGTTTAATTAACTTAAAGTTACGCCAACAGTGTTCTTTTTTGTCTGGCTCAGTATTTAAATATAAATTATTACCTGAATATAGATAGAGTTTTCATATTTTTCAAGATGGGTCAAGTTTTCTATAACGAGAATTGCACAGAAAAATGCAAATGTTCCTACAACATAATAGAATGCCAGCAAGAATCTTGTCCAGTCGATGAAACCTGTTACTTAAGTAATTTTGGAAATTACCAATGCACAGGTATGCACAAATAACTTTAAAAAGTAGTATTGAAAATTAAAAATAAATTAAATTTCTAACCATTGCAGATATAACAGTCTGTTTACTTCCTTATTTTCGCCAGAAACTTCGAAATGTTCCAGGGATATCGTAGTCAGAAAAGTAGAACTTCCTGAAGACTGTCTCAATGAAAGGAATATGAAACAGCACTACAATGCTGGGAAGTGCACAAACAGCGCATGTTCTTTCAATGGAAGGCCAGACGGAGGTTGTTGCAGTATCGCACTGCAGACAACAGAAAAAATCAAATGTTTTTGTATGTCCTACATATTTACACCACTAATGTCAACTGATAATTATAGTTCGAGAAATATTTTGTTGTGTTTGGCACCCTTGCGAAATAAGGCATCAGATGACTGTAACATACAAATAAGTCTGCAATATTTCATTTAGCTGCCAAAGAAGAATATACTCTCTCCGTGAACAAGGTGAAAGAATGCGGTTGTCAGAGATGTATTCATGCTCAGACTACAGTTGAAGGAAGGTAAGATGTAACTGAATATTTGGATAATTGTTACAAAGCGACGATTAACTTACGAAGCTACTACCTTTAGTTTATGAATTACTTTTCGATACGTACAGTGATTAATGGAGTAATAAAGTTTTGGATTAATATGAGTTTGCACGATATAAAGAGGATTTGTATTATCTTATATATGGGGTATGCAACCTATGGCCCATAGTCAATTTCTACTCATTCTTAGTGCTATTATTTGTAAGGAGTCATGTGGACCAGGTTTTTGTATTCACTTCTGTATCTTTTTAAGAGTTTCCATAACTTAACCCTTTACCCACACAGAGTTTATGGTGTCAACGAATATGGCAACAAAGTACCCCTAGAATTTGGCGAGGTAATACAGAACGGCACTGTCATCTCACTGACCGGAAAAGACGGATTCTTCTCTCTCTTTGTACAGCCGGGGTCTCATCACATACTACTCAAGTTTGTCGACAAAATGAACAATTTTGTCCCAACCACTAAGGTATCATCATCCTTCCTGAATAAAGATTATTCTAGTCAAACAAGAAATATAGTATGGGTTAATGCAGTGTATCACTCTCATTTCAGGTGATTGACTTTGATAAAGATGGAGGACAGGTTTATTCATTGGTTCAGATCCCTATATTAAAATCACCCATCCATGAAATAGAGACCAACAAGGATTGGGATATGGAAATGAGAAACGTGAGGATCCATATCAATACGAATTCGTTCTTCCACAAATCTGGCAAACTTTTTACTGGCAAGGTATTGGAAGAAAATGGAAGACAACCTTTAAGCTTCGAAAAAATATTTAAATATTATTGCATTATTATATATCTATTATTTTTGATGTTGGTTTTGTTTTATTTAGGCTACAGCTGAGATTGAAAAGATCCCTTACGAAGATTACAATTTACTGGAAACCGTGGCAGACCGTTTCGACACCAAAGACGGAAAAATGCTCAAAATATACAGTGCAATGTATTGTGTATTTTTTGGACCCGAAAGGGAAGAGTTGGATGTTAAAAATGTAATTTAAAATAAAATAGTCACTATGCTGTCATCTGCTGTGTGGTGGCAGGATAATGACAACAGGAAACTAATAATTTTTTTCAATCCTAGATAAAGCTTTATTTTAACGGCACCGACAGAGTGAACTTCGTTTTTGATACGTATTACCGTAACCACGATACTGGCTTATGGCGAGAGGAGAGTAGATTTCAGGTGAGTGTAAATTTAATCTTTTTATTACTATAATTAATACGATTATATACTATTTTCTTGCCCAATCCAACATATGCTCACAATTTGCAAACTACAGAATATGGAGAAGAGTAATCCAAGCGAGACCACAGTCAGTATTTCGGGTGGAAAAAACATTATAAGCATAGCTACCGTCGAGAAGAAAAAATGTTACATGAAAGGTAGGATGTAAATTACCAACTATACCAATATAAGTTTAACTGGAAATATTACATTATTTGTTCAGTTCATGGATACACTACAAACGCATATGAAAAGTTTAATAAGCTTGGAGGTCTAACAGTAAAGGCAACATACATTAAAAAAGATACGTGGCACTCTGCTGTGCACAGAATTACGACTGAAATGAAAGGAGCCTGCTTACCGATAATTTGCTCAGAAGATGCTCCATATACAGCAGTGTTTGCAGGTGCCAAATTTTCATTTGATATTCTTCTTTATATTTCTTGGTTCTACCTTATTGAGGCTATCAGTTATTGGTATCCAAGTCTGCAATAATTAATAGAAAATAAATTATTCCACTATATTTGATTGTGAGAGATAATTTTTTTCCTAAATTTGGCTCGAATATTCTGGAGTTTCTATTGCGTACCATCTCGTAAAAAGTATGTTTTGGATCACCTAGTTGTACACTATCACTATTTTGTAATATGGTAAAATCCATGGTGTTGGGAAATATTCCATCAAGTAAATCTAGCACGATAAGTAGTATTTCAAACCTTTGGCATCCGTCTACAAGCAAGCATAGTACCATATCCTGTCATCAAGTTATTTTTAAAAACTGTCTATATGTATTCAATTCCAGTTTCAATTAACACCGGAGTCAACCTTAAGCCAGACGAGTCCACTTTACAATTACTGAAGCACAAATACAAGTAACTATCATATTCTTATCCCATGTTACCATTTTACTGTGGCGGTAACACTGTAAACCTCTTTTCATTAGAATCAACAGAAATGATGGCACAATCACAGTCGAATTTGCTACAGGTTCAACATATATTAAAAGCAAAGGACCTATATATAGCAATGAGGAAGCATGCATGAGTGCACCCAACTCTCAGGCTCATCTAAGATTTTATTTGTGAGGCTTGCATTATTGCATTACAAGTACAAACTAGAAATTTACTTTCATAATGTAACACTATATTATATTTCCCACAGGAAATCAAAGCATGTTTATGAATTTAACACCATCGCGGTAGACGATTTTGACATAGCACAAACGTGGTACAACAATCCGCTTGTTTGGTGGCCAAAGCCCTTGGATTTCACAACATGCTACATAAAGGTGGGGAAATAGTAGTTTTTTGAGTGATGATACGATACGATATGTCTCTGTGTTCTCTTGAAAGGTAGAAATGATGATAATCTGTCGATGAATTTTTTTTCAGGTTGGCATTATAGGAAAACCAGTTACCATACGATCAATGAGTTACGCTGGATGGAGATCTGACATCCTTGGAAGACTGTATGGAATAAGAGAAGATAAAAGCACAGGTGGGCTGAAACAGTCGGCTGCCTGTCTGGAATTCAAGTGCAGGTAAGCATGAATAATTACTAGCAAATAGATTTTCATTACAACCAAAATGTTATCCATCCATATTACTCTGTATGTTGGATTTATAGCTATGCTGTTTTTGATACTAATATTAATTGTGCCCCTGAACCAAGAAGCAAGAGTCTCCCACCTATTAGTAATGTTCAATACAATTGCTTTTTTTGTTAGCGGACAATTCCTTGACGGAGTCCCAGACATTACAGTCCTGGACATTGAGCCAAAAGGCAGAAAATGTAACCGCAAGAGCGTCAATGAGAAACTGCTCGCTATCATGGAACTCAACTATCTTAAACAGCGCAACAATTCCAGTTTTCGTATGATGCAGGTGTCGATCTTGCACCAAGGGTTAGGAATTTACACTCACACAGCTGCTGATATTTTTGTTAGTAAGCAGACGGCCCTCAATAAGTGCAACGCCGGAGATGACGAAACCGGTTCTTATTATATGAAACCGTCTCATGGTCACGCGGTAACGTTCAAATGTGGTTGAAAAGATATTACCGAATAGTAACGACGTCTAGTCGCAAACTATGAAGTCACCACCGCCCTGTGGTCGGAGTTTCCGTTTCTTCTTGTCGGTCGGTTTTTATACTGTAAATCTATCTCAATACTGTACCTCAGAATATATTGTTGATCGTTATGTAGAGTATATTCAGTATTGTTATTTTCACCAAATATTCTGTGTTATAACAACATTACTGTTGATGTGGAAGAGCCTCATCTTATTGAGGTTGTGTACAGTAAAGGGAGTCTGCATGAAAACCAAGAACTGAAGGAACTTGATTGTTGACAACCTCCTTTCACATGCATGTAATTTCATACCATAACCAGTTCACATAGAATGCAAAACTATGCTTGCTTGTTTCCCGGAAATAAAAATCTTCTTAGGAAAAAGATATTTAAACAGACTTGCAAATCAGAGTATCTACACGGCCTGCAGATGGTAGACCATTTATAACTGTAATTTCTTAGTATTGCCAAGATAAAAAAGCTACTGTTTTTGCTGGTTACTTGAGGGCTGCCAAGCATTTTTGAAGCTTTTTCACTCTTAATATATAGCTATAGATATTATGAGCCCAATAATCTGTTTTTCTTTGGTATATGAAGGCCATTGAATGGGAACAGACCAAAACAATATTACTTTCCTCATTTTATACTGAAAACCAAGCATGTTGATTTCACACTGCGCCAACATCTAGAGTTTAGACGTGAACTCTTGTATTGAGATTGATACAACTCGCAGACAACGTGTGCCCTTGAGAAAATGATAAATAGAGATTGACTAGTGTACATTACATAACAAGACAACAGAAATTCATTTCGTAGATAAATCCTGTTTCAGGATGGTGTGAATGGAACACATGTTTTAACAGTGGATCGTTTTTGACTGAGGAGTTGGATGAAAACTTGAAGTTAGGGAGCAGAGTGTATATGGGTCCTGGGTTATTTTCCATGTTTGGAAAAGTTGCCTGAGCATAAATCCACTTGAAAAAATCCAAATAATAAGCGTATATTGAATGAAATAGCTTTTGCAGGTCAGGTAACAAGTTAGCTGATGCTGGTATTCGAACAACAATTGAAGGAGTCATGAACATTGATCAATTGGTGCATTTTAAAATACATTAAATTCAACCAATTCTCGAACACAGCCTCCCTTCCCTTTCTGTAAATTTCATGTAAATTATACTAGCCAACGAAGCTAAGGAATTAAAAAAAAAAATCACACAAAAACACTGTCAGCATATAGATCAAGGAGAGTAAGGGAACGTCATCAGTCAATATGAGTTATCTGTATATAACTATTTGAAATTGGCAAGACAATAATTACAGAACACTTTTCAGAGAAGTTCTTTCGCAAAACGATAAAAATTACGGTACTTCGAAAATGAAGTTTCTTTTAGTTTTTCTAGATACCTGGAGACACACACACAAGCAGAAGGCCAAGTCACTACGAGCAGCATAGCTTTTGTTTTGCAGAAGATCCTCAGGGTTTATGTTATATTGAATTCGGCAACCTTGCCTATACAGAATGCTAAGAGCAAAAAGAACAACGCTAATCTAACTAGTAAAAGGCGTTCCAAGGGAAAATAGGACAGATATTAGAAATACTCATAATCTTTGTACTGTCATTACTCTCTTTTAATAAAATCACAGTAATGTTACGCAGTACGAGAAACTTGGGAACGCTTGATTTACATTTTTTTATGTCTGGTTCCAGCATTACTCATAATAATGGAATAAATAACATGCCTACCTTTATGTAGTTTCATCAAACAAATACCTCCTACACAAACGCCAGTCAATCGAAATGGAATCTAAAATAAGTCACGAGTTCAGAGTGTCATACGCGGTATCATATTAAAAATTGCGACTATGATCACTTGAGTTAGTACAAAACTACATCTGACAATATGATGGCAACGTTTCTTCCCGTTCTTGACGACCAGGAAGAATGTTCAATAAATGCAGTACTGTGAGTTTGGCCACAAAAGACAACTACAGGTCGAAATAGCGATAGAATTCTGTCACAAGCGAATGGGAAGAATAGCATGGGATTTTTTACCAGCAAAACAACTACTTATGTACTGACTTTTATGTCCACAATCCGTGAATAGAGAGATTTAATGATGACTGAAAGTAACTGAGATCACTTGAATCCTACATGGACAGTAATGAGTTAAGAACCGAAGCTGGGCAGAAGTAGAACTGTTCAAACATTCATATACATTTCGGAGGAGAGATGACGAAAATTTGATTGCAACGATCGACCAGAGCAACATCAACAAGGAAGTGAATGAACAAGGGGTCAACCAAATTCTATTTCGTTCTTGTTCAAAAATACCAACTAACAATACCACTAAGACATGTTGCCAGGAGAGCTGAGTGAGATTTGAAGACCTAGCTGTATTTATTGACGTCATTGCCCGACTAATACGACGATGCGGTGATTGCGACCATAAATCTAAGTACAATACTGCCATCGTGTGTCTTATATCACAGTATGGTCCAGGCAGATATACTGTACACCGACCATCCCCTCAGAAATTGAATGAGAGTACGATGTTATTGAGACTACTGCACATAGCGGGTCACACAAATACTTTGGCCAGAGCGTCGGCACCCGCGCTGGCGATATACGAAGCCGAGGGATGGAAAGCAACAGAGAATATGGATTCGTCAAATTTTTTCCTATGAGCTGTAATTTCCTGTACGCAGGTTTTGCTGTCCAGATTCCAAAGACGGATAGAACAATCATGGCCTGGTAAATGGAACAGTATCAAGGTTTGCCAATGTAAATCTCAAGAGTAAAATATATTGATGTCGAAAACATACTTCCTGATAGTAAATAAAGACCATTTGGGTCAACAGCCAAACTTGTCACAGCGTCGAGATGGGCCACCATAGAATGAATCATTTTTCCTGCGTCGAGATTATAATAAGTATTGAGGTATTTCTTTCCAACATTTCACTAAGCCAAAATATTATTTATCTTTACCAGAATTATTGTCATAGAACCGTATGTGTCTATCGTCATGGGCAGATATTGTGACAGGCATCGTCGGGTGGCTAACGACATAGCTGACAAGACCTAGGACACACATTCAAGATGAAAAATGGCACAATAATAACTAGTTTTTATAGCAGTAACCTACAGTCATCAGAATCAGCAAGCATGGCAGGAATCTGTCCCGTCTCCAGATCATAGATGAGGATTTTACCGTCTGAATGAGACACAACTGCCTGCCCAGAATCACAACAGACGAACTGGACCGATGTAGGGGTTGAGCCACCTGATGAAACAGTTGTTATTTGTGAGGATAACATTCGCACACAAATACATATAGCAATACCCTGCTAAACGCTCACGATGCGTTCCTGGAAACATAGCTGAACGAATTCCAATTTTTAGCCCAGGTTTCTTGGTGAAATAAGCATATACTTTCTTTAAGACATGATGCATTATTGAACAATAAAAATGTATATGGAAAGCTAAGCGAGCACATACACTCTACGTTAATTACTGAGGATGACTGACTAAAGATATTGAATAAGTCATCAGAACTCTCAGATTGGTTCTCTTATTTGATATTGACTCGACATTGGGAATATTCCCAGTCCGGGAATCAAGTTGCCAGCGTGTGCTTTGGCGAATACTTGATAAAAACTTAAATACAGTGAGTCACGCTAACATTTTCAATTCGCTATTCAACACATCAATACTTTTTCAAGAAGTTCGGGCAAGGCATTGCTCTGTGTGCTATTGATGAAAGCATTATTGGGAATGCAAACTGCAATTGAAGTCCTTTTGTCAGCAAGTTTTATGAAATCTCTCAAAATGATCTTATAATTATCAGTATGATAAGTATCAGATAGGATAGCATGGCTATTATTAATAATACCTGGAGCAGCAAATGTTCTTATCAATGGATCTGAAGATTGTGGATCCCAGAGGCGAACTGTGGTGTCAGCAGAGGCAGACAACAAATGATGTCGGGTGCCGCTATACGACAAGCTCCAAACTGAGTCGGTATGTCCCACAAGGACTTTTCCAGTGACAGAAGAAACTTGAAATAAATTTCAAATATGATTTTATATTCCATTTCTATCATTCTCCTAACATAATAAATCAAATCATCGCTATGTTACTAGATAAGTGCAATTGTTACTAGATTAGTGGAAGGTGGAAGGTAGGTGATGCATTACCACAGCTGCATCATGTTCATCGAGGATTTTTGTGAATATTTTAGTTGTTTTATTCATTTTTATATACAAAATAGTTTACGCCGTTCATTCTTAGTATATTCAGTATTCACTGGACTTGGGAATAGTCTATATTATATCACCAAGTGTGAAAAAGATAACAGCAATGGATACCATAGGTGTCATATGGGTCGATGTGACGACTGGGAATGTTCCACATTCGAATGCTTGAATCGACACCACCGCTGTAGCAAACGACGCCCTCACAGTCAATGGCCAATGAGAGAACAGAACCTCTGATAAGGAATAAGATATATTACAGTAATAAATGGATATCATTTATAGTATTAGCCTTATGAGGTATAACACTTATTATTTCCTTATTCAAAACAGTTAAAAAAGGATGCTGATGACAATAAATATTACATGTGTCCCCGGAAACTGTAAATCGGCTCGACGTCTAGCGCTTGAGATTTTTTGCTCGGGACGGTCTTGCTTAAGTTCCATAGTTTCAGCGTGTTGTCCTCCGAGGCAGTGATGACGGCCGGGTCAGCAGGCAAAAAAGCCACACAACGTATGCCATCGAGGTGACTGCAGAAAAAAAAATATTTTATAAAGTTTATCTTGTAATCCAGATAGTGTCTGTGTAATACTATGATTAACTGATGAATTGTGAAATGAAAATCGTAAAAAACTAAGCGTCACCTTCGTAAAGTAAACTTTGGTGTCCAGGTTTTTCTGAAGGAATCTTTAGTGGAAGAGACCTGCATTAAAAACGAATGAAATATGAAGATATGGTGAAATTGTATTTCTTAAGTTTCGAGTTAACCTATCTTGGGCACTTACATCATACGTTAATGGATCAGCCTCATTGGTCACTGTAAGTCCGGCAAGCTCACCCAATCTTAGTGCACTGTCCATTGCATCTTCACCCATAACATTACTACGTGTTCCACCAACGGTGAATGGTAGGCTATCTGTAATTTAATACCCGATTAATATAAAACTCGTTAGCGATGCGAAGCATTCAATTTTACTGCGGTTTTACTGCGGTTTTACTGCAAATTTTAGGTTCCAGGAAAAACTGGAGATTGAGATATGGTCAAATTCCAGGCAAAAACCTGAGTAAATCAGCTGACTAAAACAATAATGCTATTGGGTATACTACATAATTACAGCATTATGAAGACACTTTGAATAATTTTCCTGCTATCTGTTATTCACGAAAAACCAACGCCCTTCGACAAGGTGAATCGTGGTGATATTAACTACATCTTATTATACAAGTTCACTGCTTCACAACCCTTTACCTAATAGGACACGATAAATCATACATAAGAGTATATATCCATAAAACTACCTTCTTCATTTCTATTACTCTCAATATCAATTGGAGGAATCCCGCTAGATCCTCTTAACGTTTCCAGCATGTTCTGTAAATCTTTTTTGTCTGGACCTGGAATCAAAAATAAAATCATGATACTCAACTCACGAACTGCAGGTTCGCTACTTGAAAAACGGCTTAGTACCGAATCCCAATTATACGAATTCGTTCTTACGATTGAGTCCTTTCTTTTTCGAGTGCTTTTTTTCCTCTTTAAATTTCTCCTTCTTGGCGTTGAGTTTATTTCGATCAACTTGCCAATCCGTTACTCTCGGGTCAGCTGGGGATGGAAACAAAACATTTAAAACATTAAAAAAAAAACACAATAAACATGGATTTAAGTATCTCCAAATTTGGGGAAAAAATAAGGAACAAACTAGAGCGAAGGTAGTGACAAAACCAATACATCCTGATGCCTGTGAGGCTGCACACAGAAATACTAATAATACTATTTTCACTTTAAACGGATTTTCAGACTTTTATATTCCCAGACGGGTATTCTCCCCTATCCTTCCATTAAAATCGAGCGTTCAATGTACTTACTTATATCATCATCATCGGTGGCCGAAAGGAAATCGAATTCTGCCAAGGCAGAATCCGTGTCGGTTACATCGTCTACGGCGGCATCCATTTCCAAGAAGTTTTCGTCATCATCAATCTAAGGAGGAAAAATTATTATCGAACCGAAATATATTCACAGATACAGTGGATTCCCGTGAAATATGACATGTTTATCTGCCGCTATTGAGACACAGTTTGTATGATTGCGATGCTTTTTTATGCGAGAACGCTGGGGAGGAAGTGCAATAACTGCTCTGAATATCTGCCTTATCGCTATATTACTCTATTGGTATGCAATTAGATCATCCGAGTACCCTCCCATAATATTGCAGTTCACAAATTAAATTGAAATTCAGATTTTTTCTGAACACTTGGACAATGAGCATCAGCAAATTTATATATCATATATACATCTATTTTTTTAGATATTGTTTATATTTATAATTGCATACCATTATAAAATTAAAAAAATTACTGCAAGCATGAAAACCACGTCAAGTATTCAACTTACATTTTTTGATCTTGGCTTTCTTTGTTGGTCGCCTCCTCCGTCCACCTCATCGTCGTCCTCTGCATCTTCCATCTCTTCATCTCTATCGTCGCTCAAAGATCCGCTCAGAAAATCAAAGTTGGTCATGACATCGACTTCCGTCGGCTCCTTGCCGGGATGAGACGAACTGCAAATATGAGTATCGTACTTTTCTACATAGTTTCACTTCCACAAAATTATCTACCTTCTATTATTTATGAGTCACAGAAAATGTTTGTCCTTCTATGCACTTTCTTAATTGCCCACCCCTGCTGTAGAATGATGGCACTATATAGACATTGGCTGAGAACTTCTCTAACTTTCCAAAGATCTAGCTAAAGACCGCTGAGTTATATGGGTTATAGGTAAAAATCCATTAGGTATATTGCTACCTTTCATTACTGGTAACAATGTGACCATTTACTGAAATGATCTTCCGTTATGTAAGTGCGAAAAACATCTTGCAACCATGCCAGATGTTGTAATCTTATTTGAAGCCAAGTTTAGACAAACCAAGACAGTGTCAGACATCAATTATTTACGAGCAAGGTGTAGGAAGTTTTGAAAAACTGTAGGCATCGACATTTTATTGCTTAGTAATTTATACCCAGAAGACAAGCATTAATGCATAGTCCTTCACTTAGTCACTTATATTAGTAGTATTGGTCATTTGCCAATAGGTGCGTTTAAAAAAGGTCATAAAACTAGACCATGGCAACGGAGAATTTATAGTTCTACTTATAGTAGTGTATTTCACAGTGTATTCCCCTATGTAAAACATAATGCATCCCCTTCCTGGTTCCCTCAAATCTGGATTTAACCGATTATAGGATTTGGGTTTTCTATAGCCGGAAGGAACGTAAACAACAAATTTAGTTTAATACTGGAATTGTTTCAATAACCAGATTTTCAATAACTGAAACGATCGAGTCGTTTGAAATGAAAGTGTTGGAAATCAACTTGTTCATAGATACGTACTCAACAGCCTGCATGTTTTCTTCATTTTCTGACATCCCGTTCAAGATGCGTCCGTCTTTTTCTGCAGAGAAAGATGGTGATGTCGCATCATAGCTTTTGCCTAAGAGAGCTCGGACTCTCTGTGATCTCACGTCCAGAATAGTGTCGCTATATCCGACCTCCTGAAGATATCTAATCAAGAAAAGACGAAGGGTTTGAATCAACTGAAAATTATGATGATCGAAGCGTGGATTTTTTACTAAACTAAATGTAATAGAGATCATTGGGAAACGAATAAATTCACAATGTTCTTGTGTGGCTGAATTCCATATTTAACATCCTTCTTCCGTATTGCTAAATTTAGTGCTCCCAGTTAGTTGAATAATAACCTTTTTATCTGTTGTTGTAACAAATAAACATAAAAGCAGAGATATTTTGGTCGAGAAATATTTGCTGTTACTGTATCTTACACTCCAACTTTTAACTTATGACAGCGAAATAGAAATAGACAACTGCTACACAAATAGACTGATTAATAACCTAAAGAGCTGGATTCTGTTCAAACAGCTTGGCTTGTACTAGCCGATGCATTACCGTATCATACAAATCTAACTTAGGCACTATAAGCAGATGGACACACACATTGGAAAAAACATACATTCGATAACGATTTAAATCACCACCAAAATTTAACAATGTTAACTGGACCTATTGTTTAGCAAACTGCACACGAATTACTATTCACAACGCTTTTGTTTTGTGGTATATAACGTAAATAATGATAACATGTACACTTACTGTCTAAGCAACTGTCTTCCTTGCCTCCAAGACATTTGAGAATTTGTCGGTGGCAGTTCTTCATTGATTTTCAAGTCTAGAAACACAAATTCATCGAGCTTCAAA
>QXVX01005434.1:0-14805 GCA_013436065.1 Halocynthia aurantium | reverse complement strand
AACAAATAAACATAAAAGCAGAGATATTTTGGTCGAGAAATATTTGCTGTTACTGTATCTTACACTCCAACTTTTAACTTATGACAGCGAAATAGAAATAGACAACTGCTACACAAATAGACTGATTAATAACCTAAAGAGCTGGATTCTGTTCAAACAGCTTGGCTTGTACTAGCCGATGCATTACCGTATCATACAAATCTAACTTAGGCACTATAAGCAGATGGACACACACATTGGAAAAAACATACATTCGATAACGATTTAAATCACCACCAAAATTTAACAATGTTAACTGGACCTATTGTTTAGCAAACTGCACACGAATTACTATTCACAACGCTTTTGTTTTGTGGTATATAACGTAAATAATGATAACATGTACACTTACTGTCTAAGCAACTGTCTTCCTTGCCTCCAAGACATTTGAGAATTTGTCGGTGGCAGTTCTTCATTGATTTTCAAGTCTAGAAACACAAATTCATCGAGCTTCAAAGCGCCATATCAATAAACCTGTACCTCGAAATAAAATTCCAACTAAGATATAATATCGCTAAAAAAGTAAAATGTCATTACCAGTCGATTCGCTAGACTTTTGTTCGTTGGTGTAATCAGTACCAAACTTGTACTGCTGCAGTTTTGCTCTGTGAAAGAGTGGACAAAAAATGATAAGGGTAAATAGGAAATGAATTTTACATGAAACTAAAATCTATTTTGCAACAAACCTTTCTTGCTTTAGTGCGAATTCAAGCATTTTAATACGTCGAACCAGATCGCGTTTCAGATTTTCCTGGCCTTTCCTTTCACCTTGTAGAAAAGCGATACGGGCCTGAAGCGAATTGTAAGCAGTGTAAATTAATAATTGCAACTATGAGCAATTTTCCAATAAGCTCTACCCCGAATCATGAACTTATGACAGCAATCTAACATTGGCCAGCATTCTTCCAAATGGTACTGTATATACAAGTAGCACCAGTAGATAAGAGCCTTGTTTTTGTCAGTAATTATCTTATCTCAGCAATTGACCTATGATAACAGTCTCAAACTGTGTTTAGTTGTTTAATATAATGCTTGGAAGAGCTTGTGATCCTGTTATCCAAAGATAATATATATAAGAAACTTAATGAAAAAAACAATTCCTGAACTACTGGAGAATTCATGTATTCAACAGTTTTTCTATGCCAACTTACGATTAGGTGAGTCAGCATATATCCAGAGTATCGTAGTTATCAAATTAATATAACTCTTGACACGGGCACAATCGCACACGATCCCAATAGCATGTGCCTCGTCATAGAAAATATTATTAGTTTCTGATACCGTTAAACATCGATTCTCCTTCTAGAATCTAGATTATCCCCTTTATTGGATTAGCAGAGATCCATATATATAAGAACCTCTATTACACCTCTGACACCTCGATTACACCTCCTAATATGTTCAAAATACCAAGGAATGTTTTTCAAATTAAATGAAACCACTGGTAAATGTGAATGTAACTAGCATTAAACCTAATTAAGAGGAAAACTGTCTGATAACGACGCTTGTTGTATAAAGTAGTAGATAAGTTGCCGTGTTATTTATAGGCAACCTATTTTTACTAAGTTACCAAATCGCATCATCTCAATCATCAAAATACACAACACCTGTAGTTCAGCTCTCTCAACTTCCCATTGCGCCCTGTCCATTTCAAAACGTGACCATTCGTGTTGGATGAAGTGTAGAATCCCGGGCATGGTGTATCCCGATTTGGATTCGCTCTGAACACAACATGTAGAAGGTAAAAAACAAACAAACAAAACACACATTACCTAGCATATACTGTACCACTATGTGAACATAGGAGGCAAAATCAAATATTGAAACATACAGATTTTTTTAAACACGATACATAATAACAAAGCTCCCTCGCTACGATAAATCTTCTAGACAATCCCCTGGGAATGCAAACCTTTCAGTAACTCAATCCAGTAATCATATAAATTTATTAAATTATCACAACATAATACTACTAATAGTTCAGTACATTTACTAGATAGTTTACCCATGATTGATCAAGTTTCAAGGGAACAAGTATCTCTTGTTCAAGAAAACGGTCAGAACAGAATAACCTGGTTTGAAGAAGATATTTTTAAGCACATACAGTGCTTCTTTCGAAATAAGTTTCCTTTATTTGAATATGCAAATTCACCTACTCCCCATTTCAACCAACATAATAACCATGTGGAAATATGTGGAAAGCGGAAAACTCATTTTGAGTCAAATTTTGTCAGCTGTCAGCAGTGTATGAAAATAGAAATTGAATGGGAATTACTTTGGTTCAATCCATGTGTGTAATAATTTATTATAATAAATGAGGTTGAGATACAAATCTATATGCAGCCTCAGGAGTCAATTTTACTGGTCAGAAATCTTGGTGGCCTTCCAGGGAAAATAATATTTTTTTCTCTTCGTTAGAAAAATGTTCAGTGCCATAAATATCAACAACCTGTAAGAATAAAGAAAATAAGCAAACTAACCATTTGTTCGTCATTATTCAGCACACCATTCTGACCATTCCCTAAAAAATCTCGGACCTCCATGTCAGCGACGGAATAATTCATTTAATTTTCCGTTTCAAGGACAAATTCGTCTAGTGGTTTATTTTCAAAATTTCATTTCGATTTATACTAAGATAACTTTTTCTCTGAAACATGGAATGAACAGTTATAATTAAGAAGGTAGATGTGAATAAATGTCTTTGTGAACAAATATTAAGAATGTGCATATTTATTCAGTTGTAATTTACATTTATCTTTGATAATTAAAATAAACTCCAAACCTGAAGCCTTATATCGAACAGTAACCTTACCACATCCTAACCCTACATGCAAAGACAGTTTATTATTTACATGAGAAAAGTCAATGCCAGGTCATTTATGTGAATGTTGTGGTTAATATTTTCTGTTTAAATAAACCAACAATGACAGATTTCAAAGCACAATCAGTTCAAAAAGCAAGATATCAAAATTCTGTACGATTAAAGATTTTCCAGGTTACTCATTTATAACATAATGATAATAACTGTATTGGCTACGGTGGGAATTCTACATGCATAAAATAAATATGATGCATTTATTATATTACAATAATACTAAGCGATCCAATCACGGTGTTAATCAGATGAAAAGGCAGTGACCTCGATTTGGGTTTCAGTTCTTGCACAGCGGCAAACAAAAGGTTGCTACTACACGAAACTTGAGCACTCGGGATATAGACGAAATTTGGAAAAAACAGTGGCACTCAACTGGACCTATCTAAATTCTGAATATATTGAAAATCAATTTACTTAATTGGAAATGAATAAAGTTAACACGATCGCCTAAATATCGTGCACCGTTACGCCTATTTCTGGTTCAGTTCTCGCTAGCTCTTGACTTAAATTCACTGAACTGGATTAGAAACGTGATCGCGCATTTTCGGAAAGTTACGCAAATGAACCTCACCTTTGACACGCACGGATACCGTACATAAGTGATGTAACTACTGTGTATGAAAATTACTCATATAAGTAAATGCAAAGTAACAGATTTCATTTTAATACGCTACGATTCCATGTTCGTTCCACTTCAGGAATGGTATTACTTACTACTTGCGACCAATGCAAATAATACATAAGATATGACTTATTTCACAAGGCAATACATGCGGTCAATAAAACCCCAATGTAGAAGAAATCATATTGATTCAACAAAACGAAATGTATATAGCCATTAGAGAACAGACATCTTCCTTTACATTTCATTAGGATATTTTGATTAAATCAATAGAGTAAATCGAGAATCCGATCGATTTCTTTTGAGGCATATATGCAATTTCACATATTTATAGAATAGTTGATTTTAATTATCGAATTACTTATACCGATACAATAATCTGATAGTCCTAATCTCTTTGGATATTTGGCTGGCATTCGTTAATTATAGTGTCATGTTTATCGATTATTAAAAATTAGGACGTTGCAAAAGGGAAAAACTTTTCCCCGACCTGTCTCTATAACGATTATTCAAAATAGGACCGTGTTTCAGTTATCGTTACCTTCATTGTCATTCGCTGTGAACTTGATAAGTTATACAGCAAGACAGAAGAAAAGAATCGTGAAGAAGATTAAATTCTGTGACAATGAAGGGTGGATGTGAAAACATAGTCAAATTTATTATGATACTCTTCAACTTTATATTCTTTGTAAGTTACTGCATGAAGTATGTTAACTGAGAAAATATCGTAAACATATATCTTGAACGAGATGTTTACTAAGAAGTCACATACCTTTATAGGTGTGCGGCTGCGCGCTTCTGGGAATAGCCGCTTGGATTTTACTGGATGGGAGAAGTTTCGAGAAACTTCTTTCGGTGACTAATTCGGCGTTCTTCTCGGCTGTATGGGTAATGTTAATCGTCGGAGGATCTCTGGCAATAATAGGGTTTCTCGGATGCTGTGGGGCTTATAAAGAAAACAAGTGCCTTATATTCCTGGTTGGTACATTTTGTTTCTCGTGTTGAATCTTTAGTACCCGTTCAAACTAAAACAATTCTCTGTTTAACAAGAAGTTTTATTCTCTAGTTTTTCATCCTTATCCTGATTGTGTTCTTGGTGGAAGTTGTCGGAGGGATACTGTCAGTCATTTTTGTTGCTGAGGTACATAACAATCTTCAAGGATAATTTTAATGTCAGGATTTGAGTAAGCTGCTTCTTTTCAATAAGAGAATGTGTCTCTTACTATCAAAACTAGGTGGAGCAGTATATGAGTGACCAAATGCGAAACAAATATGGTAACCTGCACGAGCATCGAATTACAACGGACAATTGGAACGCTTTCCAATCTGTTGTGAGTTTTCTTTTCTTTTCTTTTTTTTAAGTACGCCTCGATCCCCTGCATTACGATTATTCTCTGTAGTGGGAATGTTGTGGAATTTATGGCCCGGAAGATTGGAACGCCACATCCTGGATATGGCAACACTACCTTCAAGAGAATGCAACGCTTCCAATTTTCTACGTTCAAATGCTCCGAGGAGAAGAGATCAGGGAAAATGAGACAGAGTTAGTAGAAACAATAATCGACGATGAGAAATGGCTTGTAAAGGCGGATGGTCAATATTTGCCCGAGTCGTGCTGCAAACGAATGAGTGTGGGTGGTAATTTGTAGCAAAAGGAATACGATAGTGTTCAAATATAAATATTATTTAGAACACTTAAATGTTTATATAACTAAAATATTATTTAACTTACATGTATTGGAACTTGTATGGTAACAGATCGTAGGAAAAGAAAACGCCTTACTTAACAGAACCCTTTGCCTTCACTGGTCCCCAGAAAATCCTGAATCTTCCACGGATTACATTCACACCGAGGTAAAAGAGTTACAATCAAAGTTAAAATTTCTTTCGATAAAAAGCAGTCGGCCTCTTTGTACTGACAGGGATGTAAAGTGAAAGCTTCGACCTACTTTCTGCTCACTGGAATCGTTGCTCTTTGTATCATGATTGTTGAGGTAACTACCGTATATTAAGTTTTGTTTTTCCCCTCAATATCAGTGATCAAAAATGTACATTTTGCAGCTCTTCGGGATGCTTCTTTCTTGCTGTCTATATCGTGGAATTGTAGCTTCCATTCATCTGAAAGCCATTAGGAAGCATCATGGCGAAAATGGTGGAAAGTTGCCGGTTGGGACTAATAAGCTCTGAAGCTTGGAGCCTTCAATATACTACTGCTCGTCTCTGGCAATAGCCAGCTTTCGTGAGATGATATTACCTTATATACGTGTAATAAAGAAATCAAAGTCGATTACAACATTAGAAAGTTTTTGAATGAATTTTTGTTATTATTTACAAAGTACTGTCCAATAAAAAACTTTTAATTCTAACCTTAATTTACTGTTTATATGTTGCAAATTAGATGAAAAGCAAAACAGAATTGAAACACTATTTACCACTTAAAGCATTAGCTAACCTAGTAACAAACGAAATGAGATTAGATGGGATTTGGAACAACTACAGGCTTCGGCGAGGAGAAGAATTTACTTAGAAATAACACGAGGCCGCTAAGAACGACTACGCTTCCTCCAGCAGTACTAAGCATGCCTGCGGTGCCCAAAGAAGTGTGCGTCATTCCGTTTGCATTGAATCCTTGTACAATTACAGACGATCGAAATACCACAGTCATCACCATCGGCAGAAACCCTGGTTAAATTATAAGCAATAAAATAACACATATAAACAATAATATATATGAAATTTTCTTTGAAAACAAGGTCCTTTACTCACCCAATGTGATAAGTAATATCCCCAGTAGATAGTTAGAAGTTATGCACATATCAGGCATTTCTTTGAATTTCAAAGCCAACAACCAGATTGAAATGATAGTGGTGAGTACCAGAGATACGATAATAATTCCTCCGAAAAAACCAACACTGCTCATCATGGCTTTGGCTAGAGCATTCGCATTACAGGCGATAGTTTTGGATAAAACGCTTTCTTTGGTGGGTATGCTTGTTGACTCATAATCTGGATCACATGTAGCGTCCACTAAACAAAAATATATGTATGGTAGTTTAATCAATCGAACGAAAAACGCCCACACTCATGCTTCGTCATCATTATTACTTGACTCGTTTCGGAATTCAGAAAGAGAACCACACACATCGACATCACTTTCATGAGTACATAGGCCAAAGAAACCCGCATGCAAATGTTGCTTTCCCATCTCATCAAGTGAATTGAGAGATGCGTTTATTGCTTCCAACTTTGCCATTCCGACCTTCCAACATGAAAATATATCATTTTTCAGTTCTCTTCTCTTTTTACCATTCAGAAATGCTATGCAGTTATTTCTCACCATAACTTTACGTAAATTCACTGACTGATCTTGAAGAGCCCCACCTAACATTTGCATGGTAGTTTGCAAAGCTATTGCCGGATAAATGATAATCAAAGAAAACTTATAAACAAGGTATAACCCACGGAATGTAAATTATTTTTTACTTACCAAGTAAACTGGGAACCTGAAAAAACGAAAGACTTTTATTAAAATACATTGAACATATACACTGGTTACTGCCTACAAAAATATTTGTTTCGATAGCTTGTGTTTTCCAAATCAATTCAAGAACTTACGTTTGGTGATGCTGTTACTAAATCCGAACTCAAAAGTATAGCAGTTGTAGATGAGTCGGAATCTGAATATATCAGGAAATGAGAAAAAAACGGTTTAAATTATTCACTGTAACTATAATTACCAACCCACGAAATGTAAATTTTCCTTAACTCACCAAGTGAACTGGGAGTCTGAAAGCAAGGAATACATTTATTAAAATATATTGAACATAAAAACACTAATTTTCATCTAAAACTAGAGTATAGATGTGGAAAAATATTTGTTTCGCTGACTGTTTAATTTTAAAACCGATCTAAAAGCACTCACGCTTGTCATATCAGCTGCAGTTGAGTCGGAACCTGAATATATCAGAAGAATTAAAGTTCCATCGTCTAAAATATTATATTATTCTAATCCTGACATACTATACATCGCCTGCATAAGATTCATCAGAGTGTTGTTAGCGATCGCCAGATTCCTCTTCATCCCATAAATCGCTGAAAATATCATTCCTTTTTGTACTTTCATGAGATTATATATTGCTTGATGTTCATTCCAATGCTCAATCCAATCCTCTGCAGAAATGTTGGATTTAAGCTTAATTTTGTGACGAGTTTTCTGCACGGAATCCTCGCCCGGGAGGAACACCCATCCGTTTATGAACACAGCACACAATAGCAGAACGACCCCGATGATAGCGAAACCACGGGCTTTCCACTCTGCAATGTTTACTATGCGGTCTTTGTCAGTCATTTTTTATTGCTGGTCAATAATAAAGACTGATTTCCTGCGCAGAAATGACAAAATATATAGATTGTTATCAAATAATACCAATAAATACAATTATGCTCGAGAATGCAGACGGATTTTAAAAAACAACGGAAGATACCGAAATTTTTTAAAATAGCATATTTGAAGTAGCCTAAGCATTGAATGGGGACTGGTTCAACACCCTGACCCGAATCTTCAGTGTTTTTAACTCTCCCAATAAAAAATCGTAATGTAAGGC
Source organism: Halocynthia aurantium (assembly GCA_013436065.1). Lineage (NCBI taxonomy): Eukaryota > Metazoa > Chordata > Ascidiacea > Stolidobranchia > Pyuridae > Halocynthia > Halocynthia aurantium. The sequence goes on along the minus strand of QXVX01005434.1, from coordinate 6,665 downwards.
ATCTCTCCTCAGTGATTTTAACTCTCCCAATGAAAAATCGTAATGTAAAGCATCTCTAGTGGTAATTTAATTATAGTTATTGTTTCTCTATCGCTCTCTAGCGGTTGTCACAGACGCCGAATAGAGAGGAATTTTAAGTGTAGTACACTAATTTATAGAGATAACTCTCTGATTATGGATCTCTAAGTCTTGAACGAATGTAGAAATCACGTTAAGCATGGCCTTGCGAGATGACCTAATTCTCCGGGCTAAATTATGCGAGCAAGCTGAGCGGTACGGTGACATGGCTGAAGCCATGAAAGCTGTGTCGGAAATGGGGATTGACTTGTCTAACGAAGAAAGAAATTTGCTTTCTATCGCATATAAACACGTATCGGGATCAAGGTCAGTTCGTACTTTCTACAGCATGAGGATTCAAATCACAAAACTAGAAGCCATGTAAACTGTTACTTGCACATTTAGGAGATCTGCCTGGAGAGTCATTTCCAGCATGGAGCAAGTGTTTGAAGAGGAGGAGCCCTGGAAGTTTGAAAAAATTCAGATGTACAGAGAGAAGCTACAAGAGGAGCTGGCCGTAATATGTACACAAGTCTTGCAACTCATCGACAAGAATCTACTAAGGGTGGCTTCTACAAATGAGGCAAAGGCAAGTTATAGGGTATAAGTGAAGGTAAATCCAGTTCCTGGGGTACCGAGACTACCGACAACGTGAGTCATGACAAAATAGTTTAACCATCTACTAACCTTAGTTATGGTAGGTACGTCATGTGCCTCGGGTGCCACTGATTTTCTGCCTTCAGAATCTGAAACAAAAATTGCATAAGTGAAAGCACAAATGGTTCAGTTATAATTTTTATACAATGCCATAATTTGTTACTTAAGAGAGCCTGACCTTTTTGAGTTGATATCATTTCAGTGCTTGCCACAGGCGCTATTTTCAGTAGGTGAGCCACTGGGTGCAAGCATTGTTCCGACACACTTCACATACACATTCAGCTGTGCATTGAATTTGGAAATTTTGACCCTCAACGATCACGTGTTGTCTGCCCAGTAGTCTCGAAATTGCAAGCATGGATTTTACCGCTATAAAAAAATAAGGTTCGTATTTTTATTATGGACTGGAATTAAGTGGTACGTATTGTCACGTTGCAGGCATTCTACTTGAAAATGAAGGGAGATTACTACAGATATGAGGGTGAAGTGATAGGGGACCCAGAGAGACGAAGAAAACTAGTTAACAATGCAGAGAAAGTGAGTGGATATGCCTTAACATGAATCAGATGAATGTTTACGGTGATCAATGAAATTATAGATGATAATAAATTAAAGCAATATCAAAAAATATCTTCTTCTCTCACATTTGAATCAGATTATTCGAATGAACTCTGTCAATCGAATAACAAGTTGAACGTTGACTGTTAAAATTACAATATGTCCCACAGCCTAGTCAACATTTAAACTACCTATCCAGTGTGCATGGGGAAACCTTCTCAATAGCGAGAAATTCCATATTCCTGTCTTATTGATAGCATTACGACAATACAATCAAAGATTACTCTCATTCTATTTTGCACAAGTACTAATCAGTTACTTGCTGTCAAGGCATACAGAGAAGCGACAGAAATAGCCTGTGGTACAATGAAGCCTGCCAATCCGATTAGGCTAGGACTCGCTCTCAACTATTCGGTCTTCATGTATGAAGTGAAGAGCTCTTCAAAAAGAGCATGCAGCCATGCCAAAGAAGCCTTCGATGCAGCTTTGGAGGAGCTGGACACCTTCCGTGAAGAATCGTACAAGGATTCTACCATCATCATGCAACTGATCCGGGACAACATCAATTCATGGTCCACAACTGATGGGCATCCAACAGACTTGCTGGCAACACCTGATGATTGAATATTTAACCTTAAAAACTGTTTATGCAGTGTCTTAGTAGGATCAAACTTACTTGTCATTGTAGGTTTCTCCTATCATTGAGCTTGCAGTGCATAGATTCATATTTTTTAGTTTTCGAATTGCGTCTTCATTTGTTTGAATAAAAAAATTCTTCATTACATATTTATTAGTGTGATCTGTGATATAGAAATTGCACATGTATTAGCACTTCGGAAGATTGTGTGAAACGCAGAGCACAAGTGATAATTATTTACAGAAGATGTCATGTAGTATGTAGTGTAATATAATATCCACCGCCGAGGCGATATAATGACATCACTTATTCAGCAATTACAATTATTTTATCATAATTGAGACTATAAACGACTATAAGCAAAGCTCAATAATGGACAGGTAATGTGTTACATTGTATTCATCAAATAATGAGCTTGGGCATTATATCGAAAAAACAGCTGACGCCACCACAGGTAAAGAGTGTGAATATTAAGAATTAGAAAAGGTTACACAACAGGTAGAACGAAGAAGTCTTTGTAACACTGGAGATCGGAATAGCATAAAAACTAATCCGTGTGGGTGAGAGATAGGTATAGTGATTCCCCATCTTGCCTTGATTTTAGTGAATTGTGACAGCCCTTACCAAATTTTAGGAATACCCTTTATGAAATAGCACAGCTATTAGCATAAACACACAAAAAGCCATAAAGCAAGACAGGAAAATACATAAATAAGCCAGGATAGCCCTTGCTTAAGTAACATTTATAAGATATCAACCAGCTTAATAAAAAATAAACTTAAAAATTAATTGTCAGCTACGTGATTTTTCATTCCTGACGATTGCACAAGAGTGTAAGAGTGATTGCAACACCATCAAACACAACTGGTGTAATGGGTTGCAGTAATTTTAACACATGAACTAGATATATAGCATAATATTATAGAGATAGTACAGAGAAATTGAATAAAGTAGATACAAAAAAATTACGAGTACTGGGGGTAAAAGTGACCGATATTTTAATCAAGTACTGTGTCTGTGATCAAGTACATATACTTATCAAGTGTGTCAACACATTAGTATAAGTATTCACACATGGTATGCTTCACCCTTTGTGGAGAACAGTTTGCAGTTCCTATATGCAATTACTATATCATATAGCAGTAAGACTGCAATAACAGAATAGGGTAAGTGGGTAAAATTTTCAACGATCAAAATCGATCTACAATAACTCTGTATTGGATATATTAGGTGATCCCAGAGTAAAACAGGACGCCCTTTGAATAAAATCACAATAATTCCTATTACTGCGAGCGAGGTAAAATCCATTTAAAATGAAAACTACGATGCTGAAGACAACTAAAACGTAAAACAAGCTATGTAAGTGCATCTCAACATTGTCAAATCACATCCAGATCATCTGACTTTGGAAAGTTAGGTCATATGCCATGTCATAGGTCAGCTGGATGATTTAATCTATAATTAATGCATGAGTGACCATATTTAACCGAGTGTAGTAATTAACATGTAAGCAAGGAAGTTCTATAATTGGAAAAAGTGCATTCAAGGTGTTTTCATACTTTTTCAATACAGAAAAGATACCATTTTCTATGAAATACTAGATATTTCAGCTGAACGAAATGAAATTTAACTGAATATAGTTTCAATTTGCGCGATTGTCCTTGTGCCCGTAATTGGATATAATACTTAAGTGTATAGGTATTAAAGTTCAGAAAACTTTGGTTCTTTTTAAGAATTAAAACTGAATGCTTAGTTGGAAATTTAGCTTTGCTATACAGCAAGTTATAAGAGATGGTGCAATCGCTTCCATAGANAGATGCGTTTATTGCTTCCAACTTTGCCATTCCGACCTTCCAACATGAAAATATATCATTTTTCAGTTCTCTTCTCTTTTTACCATTCAGAAATGCTATGCAGTTATTTCTCACCATAACTTTACGTAAATTCACTGACTGATCTTGAAGAGCCCCACCTAACATTTGCATGGTAGTTTGCAAAGCTATTGCCGGATAAATGATAATCAAAGAAAACTTATAAACAAGGTATAACCCACGGAATGTAAATTATTTTTTACTTACCAAGTAAACTGGGAACCTGAAAAAACGAAAGACTTTTATTAAAATACATTGAACATATACACTGGTTACTGCCTACAAAAATATTTGTTTCGATAGCTTGTGTTTTCCAAATCAATTCAAGAACTTACGTTTGGTGATGCTGTTACAAAATCCGAACTCAAAAGTATAGCAGTTGTAGATGAGTCGGAATCTGAATATATCAGGAAATGAGAAAAAAACGGTTTAAATTATTCACTGTAACTATAATTACCAACCCACGAAATGTAAATTTTCCTTAACTCACCAAGTGAACTGGGAGTCTGAAAGCAAGGAATACATTTATTAAAATATATTGAACATAAAAACACTAATTTTCATCTAAAACTAGAGTATAGATGTGGAAAAATATTTGTTTCGCTGACTGTTTAATTTTAAAACCGATCTAAAAGCACTCACGCTTGTCATATCAGCTGCAGTTGAGTCGGAACCTGAATATATCAGAAGAATTAAAGTTCCATCGTCTAAAATATTATATTATTCTAATCCTGACATACTATACATCGCCTGCATAAGATTCATCAGAGTGTTGTTAGCGATCGCCAGATTCCTCTTCATCCCATAAATCGCTGAAAATATCATTCCTTTTTGTACTTTCATGAGATTATATATTGCTTGATGTTCATTCCAATGCTCAATCCAATCCTCTGCAGAAATGTTGGATTTAAGCTTAATTTTGTGACGAGTTTTCTGCACGGAATCCTCGCCCGGGAGGAACACCCATCCGTTTATGAACACAGCACACAATAGCAGAACGACCCCGATGATAGCGAAACCACGGGCTTTCCACTCTGCAATGTTTACTATGCGGTCTTTGTCAGTCATTTTTTATTGCTGGTCAATAATAAAGACTGATTTCCTGCGCAGAAATGACAAAATATATAGATTGTTATCAAATAATACCAATAAATACAATTATGCTCGAGAATGCAGACGGATTTTAAAAAACAACGGAAGATACCGAAATTTTTTAAAATAGCATATTTGAAGTAGCCTAAGCATTGAATGGGGACTGGTTCAACACCCTGACCCGAATCTTCAGTGTTTTTAACTCTCCCAATAAAAAATCGTAATGTAAGGCATCTCTCCTCAGTGATTTTAACTCTCCCAATGAAAAATCGTAATGTAAAGCATCTCTAGTGGTAATTTAATTATAGTTATTGTTTCTCTATCGCTCTCTAGCGGTTGTCACAGACGCCGAATAGAGAGGAATTTTAAGTGTAGTACACTAATTTATAGAGATAACTCTCTGATTATGGATCTCTAAGTCTTGAACGAATGTAGAAATCACGTTAAGCATGGCCTTGCGAGATGACCTAATTCTCCGGGCTAAATTATGCGAGCAAGCTGAGCGGTACGGTGACATGGCTGAAGCCATGAAAGCTGTGTCGGAAATGGGGATTGACTTGTCTAACGAAGAAAGAAATTTGCTTTCTATCGCATATAAACACGTATCGGGATCAAGGTCAGTTCGTACTTTCTACAGCATGAGGATTCAAATCACAAAACTAGAAGCCATGTAAACTGTTACTTGCACATTTAGGAGATCTGCCTGGAGAGTCATTTCCAGCATGGAGCAAGTGTTTGAAGAGGAGGAGCCCTGGAAGTTTGAAAAAATTCAGATGTACAGAGAGAAGCTACAAGAGGAGCTGGCCGTAATATGTACACAAGTCTTGCAACTCATCGACAAGAATCTACTAAGGGTGGCTTCTACAAATGAGGCAAAGGCAAGTTATAGGGTATAAGTGAAGGTAAATCCAGTTCCTGGGGTACCGAGACTACCGACAACGTGAGTCATGACAAAATAGTTTAACCATCTACTAACCTTAGTTATGGTAGGTACGTCATGTGCCTCGGGTGCCACTGATTTTCTGCCTTCAGAATCTGAAACAAAAATTGCATAAGTGAAAGCACAAATGGTTCAGTTATAATTTTTATACAATGCCATAATTTGTTACTTAAGAGAGCCTGACCTTTTTGAGTTGATATCATTTCAGTGCTTGCCACAGGCGCTATTTTCAGTAGGTGTGCCACTGGGTGCAAGCATTGTTCCGACACACTTCACATACACATTCAGCTGTGCATTGAATTTGGAAATTTTGACCCTCAACGATCACGTGTTGTCTGCCCAGTAGTCTCGAAATTGCAAGCATGGATTTTACCGCTATAAAAAAATAAGGTTCGTATTTTTATTATGGACTGGAATTAAGTGGTAGGTATTGTCACATTGCAGGCATTCTACTTGAAAATGAAGGGAGATTACTACAGATATGAGGGTGAAGTGATAGGGGACCCAGAGAGACGAAGAAAACTTGTTAACAATGCAGAGAAAGTGAGTGGATATGCCTTAACATGAATCAGATGAATGTTTACGGTGATCAATGAAATTATAGATGATAATAAATTAAAGCAATATCAAAAAATATCTTCTTTTCTCACATTTGAATCAGATTAATTCGAATGAACTCTGTCAACCCAAGTACAAGTTGAACGTTGACTGTTAAAATTACAATATGTCCCACAGCCTAGTCAACATTTAAACTACCTATCCAGTGTGCATGGCCAATATCGAGAAATTCCATATTCCTGTCTTATTGATAGCATTACGACAGTACAATCAAAGATTACTCTCATTCTATTTT
>QXVX01005427.1:39476-78772 GCA_013436065.1 Halocynthia aurantium | reverse complement strand
AATTATTAAATATCTGTGAATGAGGCTTCTATTTACTCTTGTGCCATCTAAGATGTCGTAAAAATTAAAAATTACCCATTAACGTGACGGGATATAGCGCTCGAGTCAAATGCTTAACTTAGCTTAGCTTAGCTGTATACAATGAACCGCGACAATCAATTCAAGCAGGTAAAGGTGAATTCGTGAGGTGTTGAAAGGACCCAGCGTAGTTGGTCAAATAGCGATTGCTAGGAAGGCAGTTGTATGCGGCAGTAGACGCGAATACAGTAAAATAATTAATATAAGTCGAATCCTCGGAATAACGAACTAATATGGGGAAACCTTGTTCGTCAAAGGCAAAAGTCAATTATTTGAGGCATTTCTAAATTGATTCAGCATATTTCCCCAATTAATGGGGCTGTTCGACATTCTTTAAACACTACTATTACAATTTGTTAAACAGTATTTGCAAATTATTAGATATAATTTGCTGTTGATCGCGCTTGGAGGAACCGGCTTATATTTGCGATGACATCCCCAGTTCGATGGCTGAAACATTTATTAACTTTACTGGGATTTATCGTCGTAGAAGCGACAAGAAATAACAGTGACATCGGTAAGAAGGATTAATACAATGATTAATAATACCGTGCTGTAATTTACTCAAGATAATCGATTTCAAAATCTGAGTCGTACAGCCCCATTATTTGAGAACCATGCTGACTCCAGTCAAGTCATAACTGTCTATCAAAATCAACATCAATATAAGTTACATATGTACAGTTAACACTGAATATCTTTCTAATATTCTCCATAAAATATCCAGTAATCTACAATTTACTTTGTAGGCATTGCTCATATAGAGCATGATCTTTTCTTGTGTAGCAACGGACTGTTTATCAATACCGAATCGAAATGCGATGGTCAAAATGACTGCGGCAATTGGGACGACGAATGTAGCGACTGTGAAGGTACGGTACCATATTATTTTCGAACAGATTCCATATGTATCACATATCAAAAAAAAGTACCGGAGAGCTTATAGATTTTCAACAAATAAACGTCGGCAAATAGCAATACTTCCTGGTGAATCACAAGACCAATGTACAATCCTGCTTTTTACAGTGAACTTTGCCATAGTGCAATTTTTTCTCTTGAAATACCAATATAAATAAAAGTAAATGTGTTCGTCGGTTGTACTTTCCATACAACCAACCAGGCGTACGTCGACACGACGGATTAAAAATAATGCGCCGGAGTCCATGCCAGAATGACATGTCGAACGACACAATGCCGGTTAAATTACTTTACCATTCTATTTTTGACTGAATACTTATACTAAGCCGATACAATACTTCTTGCTAATTACTAAGATTTGTTATCTCACAGATCCACAATCAACCTTATGTGTAATGCAAGCATGTGTGATCGGTCACCAACAAATTAGAAGACGACAAATGTGTGACGGTCATTTTGACTGCAAAGATTTATCAGATGAATGTTTGTGTTTTAAAAAAACCGAGGAAAATGTCAACACATTCGAATTGTGTAAAGAACTATTTGAAACCCAAATTTATATCGTACCGCCGCTGTCCACAAACGGCTCAACATCAAATGCGACAATAACGTGTCCGGTGGGGAGTATACCTTGTCTAGATAATACCGAATCCAGTAAGCACTCTGTTGATGGCAATCTAATTTGTGACGGACACAACGATTGTTCGAGTGGCGTCGACGAAAGGTTTTGCAACCAACAGTCCAGTAAACTTTCAAGGAATAAAAAATTTGTGAAAATAAAGATTTGTGAAAATCCGACAGAGTTCAGAGATGACAACGACAGTTTAAAAACTGCATGCAAATGTGACGGTAAAATAGAACTTTCGAATGGCGATGATGAAAAAAACTGCAGTATGTATCATTACTGTAACAAGGATGAAGGGACTGATGCTCTCCAGGAGAAGGATTTTATCGACTGGAGACAGAAGTTCGACGGAAGAGCAGACTGTGAGGACATATCTGATGAATGGTATTCAAATTCGGTATACTGCACCGGCAATGAATTGCTGTTGTTGAAATACTCAAGGTGTCGCGACAGAAGGGGAAAATTCATAGCTTCTCCCCGATACGCCATGCGCAATCGCTTTCTCGTGTCAGTGGAATGGGCAATGGGAATATTCATCGTTGTGTGCAACATCTTCGTTGCTGCGGTGACTTCTAAATTCTTAATTAGTTGTTCCCTCAAAATCTGTACGAGTGGGTCATCTGTAGTAGGAGAAATCAGAACAAAGGTAATTCATAACATCATGGTTCTAAATCTTTGTATTTGCGATCTCTGTCTGGGATTGGCAATCATGGCAATAGTAGGGTTCGATGCATTCGTGAAAGGCCGCTATTGGAAATACGTTCAAACGTGGCAAACCGGGGCACTTTGCAACGTTATCGGATCCTTATGTATCTTATCGGTTCAAGGTGGCACTTCAATCACTTTTCTTATATCTTTTGTGCGACTTCATTCTGTTTTACATCCATTCAGGCCGCTTAAAATAAAATACGTTCTCGTATCGGTATGGCTAATTTGGACATTGACCATAATACAGGTGGCAATTCCGATTCAAAGTTTGATTCGTTCTTCTGAAATCCAGTTTACATCTGCGGTAGCTTTGCCAACCTTTCCACAAGTTGATGCAATTGTACTGGAAAGAGAAAACATTGAACTCCTAATGGAGAAAATTCTTGTTTTGAAGTCGCTACGTGAAATTGAAAAATCTCCACGAAAGTACGATCTGAAGCGAATGAAATGGATTGAACTTGAGGAGCTTATGATATCAATCAACCCCAAGTTTGGTGGATGGCAATACTTTGGTCTTTATTCTCACTCAAGCATGTGTTTACCTCCCGTCATCATCAGCACAAACGATCATGGATGGTCATATTGCGTGGCCGTTTTAATCCTAGATTTCTGTCAATATTTGTTCGTTCTTGCAGCCTATGTCATCGTCATCAAAAAAATGAAAACGAAGCGTTATCCGGACGTCAAAAACAGGGTAAGTGTGACGTCACGAGGCTTCGAAGAATCGAAGGAGTTACAGCAGTCTGTCTCGAAAAGAAAAAAAACCCAGCGGGAGCAGGAAGATATTGATATGCACAGAATGATATTTTGCTTGGTAGCGACAAACTTTGTTTGCTGGATGCCATTGTTCATCTTGACGTTTATTAATGCTTTCTCTCCCAGCAGTGGTGTGAAAAACGTTGTTACTTTGGCATTGTCGATGAGCATGGTGCAAGCGAACAGTATGATAAATCCGTTGCTGTATTCGAAAATGATTCGAAGGTTCGTTTGGCGGTTTTTTACTAGGTGCTTCAAAATTTCCCCAAGAAAAAAACAAGTGCCCGTCCTTAGCAATATCGTGAAGACAACTTCTGCAAGCCACAAACTAAGAAAACATTCGTATGCAACTAACGCTGAAAACAGTCACAGAAATATGAATAAATAAATTTGTTCGTAAGCTCATATTAGCTTAAAGTGGGAGGAACAGGGAACGTTTGCACGCACAGCCGCAGCAAAAACAACCACAACGAACACAAAGGGCGCTTAAAAATGGCGGAGTCTACTGTGCTACAACCCGCAAGAGTGCGGCGAACGGCGGTGACACGAAAGGGATTCTACAGACAAATTTTGGACTCAAATAATCTTCGTGAGAATGCCAGGGAGTGCGTGTATACAAATGCACCAGTCTCAATTCATATACTATTTCTTGGCCACATTTTTAACACTATAAACTTTTAACATATATTTATAGTATTTTTCACATTTGTAAAGCACTGGGTCTAAATATATTGTACACCATCACATACAACCCGACTGCCCGAATCTTTCAAATTTACATACTATTATAAATTCGTAGGACGTAATAAAACTGGTATATACATGCGGGAGACATATTGACAAATTTGACTGGAGACTGAAGCTTGACGAGAGAGCAGACTTTGACGACATGTCTGATGAATGGTATTCAAATTGGGTATACTGCACTGGCAATGAATATTACTGTTGTTGAGAATGTTGTACATACGAATTAGGCAGCACTAATAATGAAAAGCAAACCACGTACATTTTTCAAAGATAAATAGGAGGTATATAGAATATTCCCACGAGAGCCTGGTGACTCAGAAAGGTAGAAATTCAAAAAGAATTCCACGCTTTTAGCCAGCAAGCTAATATGAAAGTTTACGGTGAGTGTAAGGTATCTTCTAACAAAACATTATCGCATGAAACTGCTACCGACTTTGAACTATATAGTATACCGTATATAGCGAATGAGAAACGTTTCAGGAACTATTCCATTCAGCAAAGCAATTTATTATTCAGCATTGCTGTAAAAATAAACAATACAATTACTATTAATAGGTTTTACTTAACCCCAGGGTCGAATTTAGACACAGAGAGCTTATAAATGGTCTCGAGAAAAGCTTTTCGACAACTGAACTAAATTTGGCATGAATGGAATAAATATTGTTCTGGGAAAAATAGATTATATAATCAGATTATAGGAATTAAATTCGAAATAATACTCCGCATAACGCGACCCCGTATTTCGCTGCAATTTAACATAAAGAATGTGTTTGCCGAGCACCAACATATAAATATCACATCGTACTCAGTATTTAAAATGTAAACGAGCAAAAGTAAGGGTGTGAAATGAAGTCGCATTAGTTTATGTTGCGAATATATTATACTGTGTTTGCCTATATTTCCTATATCGTGGTACCTCTTATATGGTGTAGTGAGGGCTTTTAGTACACAGAGTCCCTACAGCCGAACAATAGAACGGAAGGCTTGAAGCAGCGCTGACTGAACCACAATATATATATATATATATAGACATACAATACATAGCTTATTTGCCAATAATATAAGAACATAGTTCAACCATTCAATCACCAACGATTGACCAACGTGAATCAGCAATAAAATGATCTCTAAAAAAATAGACACATGCAAAGTGCGTGTGTAATGCAAGCAGGTAGGTAGGTATTCTGTTGATGATGAAATACTGTTCAGTCGTAAGACCAGGAAGTTGGTAAATGCAGGCTAATATAATGAGACTGGTGGCTTGTGTGCTCTGCCACATGCTACTTTTGAAGGCCGTTGTAAAAGGTAAGCATATGACTAATGCTAAAATTATCCGAGTCAGTCACTATAACGAAATTCGTTTCACAGTAAACCGTCGTAACCCTTAAGGTACAGAAATATTGTATCATATAGTACAAGCAAGTCTAAATTACGAATTCGCTCAGCGCCGCGCGAAACATTTCGACTTGGGGTAAGTTACGACTTGTCAAATGCCGACTTAGCAATGGTTTACTGTACTTCCATAATAGTAACCTTCGCCGAAGGTTGAAAATTAGCTGTAAATCAAAAATACAAAGTACCTAAATACTGTAAAAATTACCCTCCGTATTCTTGAAACTTTACAGGTTCGGAATCGACTCTAGAAATACTACAACCGTGCGTAATTAGCGAAAGAAAAATCCGTCTACGACAGATGTGCGACGGAAAATTCGACTGTCCGGATTTGTCAGACGAGTGTCTCTGCACCCGGGAGCGAGCAGAAAACGAAGCGACGTATGCATTATGTCAAGATTTACTACGAACAAATGTCGGAAAACACAAAGCGAACTGCAGTGCGGGTAAATTTTCATGCAGCGTTAAACATGATAACGAGAGGGAATATTACGGATGTATAGCTGGCCAGAGTATTTGCGACGGGAAATGTGATTGCTTGGATCATTCGGACGAACGATATTGCGGCAGTGCTTTAAATATAACTATCAATTCTTCTAGTGTTGCATACATACACACTAATGTGACCACAAACATATCGAGTGAACCTTACGCTTGTAATGGTGTTGTTGAACTCGCAAACGGTTCCGACGAACTACAGTGCGATCAGCATTATTACTGCGAAGGAAATCCCTTCGAATTAGCAAACGCATTGAAGCGGCTGTACCGTTTGCACATCAGCAGGAGTTCGAATCTCGTCGAACCTAATACAGTTTTCATTAATTGGAGGCAAAGGTATGACGGGGTGGCAGATTGTCCTAATCTTAGAGATGAATGGCACATAACAATATACAGCAGCGCAGCAGTGGACACCGAATGTAAAAGCCAACGTTATATCGAATCGGCGGAATATGCTCTGAGATATCGAATATTTGCGGCTATAGAGTGGATCATAGGAATTCCTACAATAATAGCAAACATAATTGCGGCGGTAACAATTGTTACATATATCAGAAAAAGACGAAAACGATCTGTCAGTGCGAAAATGTTAAACAAAGTAATGGTGCTGAGTTTGTGCATAAGTGATCTACTTGTTGGTCTGATCGTTACTAGCGCAGCAGTTAGTGATGTCATATTGTCAAGGAATAAAGAATACTGGAAAAACGATCTTTCATGGAGATCTAGTACAATTTGTAACATCATTGGGGTAGTAACTACCCTAGCAACACTTAATAGCGCGTTCACACTATGCCTTATATCCCTGGTGCGTCTACACACTATTTACAGACCGTTCACCATACCAACCAAAGTTACTATTGTAAAATGCCTTGTTGCTTTATGGTTCATTTCATTCATTGTGTCTTCGCCACCTATAATACCTATTCCAGCCCTCAACGACAACTTTATCTACGCGGCTTCGCTGCACAATTTGCCCCAACTGGAGGGAGCAATTTTGGAAAAGGCAAGTGTGAGCGACCTTATGCAAAATATAGCGGTCCTTCACGATTTGCTTGGAAAGAGTGTTTGCTGTGATGCAACGAAAAACTTTGAGAGCATGTGGTGGTATGAACTAGAACAGTATCTCAACGACTTGAATTCGAAATTTGGCGGATGGAAATATTTCCGAATTTATTCGTTCACTAGCATATGCTATCAGACGATCATTCAAACGCCAGAGCACGCGTACGGATGGCGACATACGACCACAATGTTTGCTTTGAACTGTTTCGCATACTTGATCGTCTTGATATCTTATACTTTTATATACAAACGGACGACGAACAAATTCTCGATCTCGTTGTCATCAACGGATGGAAAACTAATTACAACTAGACATACGTCACATGATTTCGTCAGGGAAAAGGAAAACATGAAAGTGCACAAAAAGATCCTAATCTTAACCAGTACCAATTTTATATGCTGGATGCCTATCTGTATACAGGCCTTCATTCAGTACTCAGATTTGGGAAACATAGTCAGCTCTACCAGTCTTTTAATTACATTTGTGCTTGCCCAAGTGAGCAGTTTGATTAATCCTTTTCTGTATTCAACACGACTGCAAACAACTCTAGTAAAGCTGGTTTTAGCTTTCCCAAGGCGCATTTGGAGTATTTTAAATAGGAACAAAGAGTGAATATTGTATCCAAATTATTAAATGATTATTTATGCACGATATTGTAATGACTCGAGTTTTATGCAATCGTATTCAATCAACAGCTGTTTTACTCGAGCCTGCAACAACTAGTCGGCTCGATATATATAACTTGACTCGAGTTGGCAGCAATTATGGACTCGAATTGAGTTGATTAGACTAGAAACTCAATACAACACTAATTATTACGTGAGGTGTCCTAAGGAAACTAACAATTGATCCAGATAAGTCCTGTCACGATCTTATTAGTAACAGTAATATAAATCTAATAGGCGTGAGCAACTCTTTAAAAATAGCTGACAATACAACGACAAAGTTTTTGTACAAAATCCAATACGTCGATTCTAATCCAATTTAGGTATCACATAAAACAAGAGATCAATGTCGAGGAAGAATATTGATTGAATTTCGTATTTATATTCACCATAAATAAGGCATACGTGCTGTTAGTATTCCAGATACGTAGCATCCGCAATGAATCATACGAGCCAGCTGTATTCTATTCTATTCTATACTGTATGGTGAATACAATATACTACAGTTATAAAAAGTATTATGCCTTAGTCACTTCAACAATACAGACGCATATATTTATCACTATTCATCATAAGCCTTATTCTTTAAATAACGGCCGCTTAATATGTTTCGTCTGGTAGGGAGTTTGTTCCTAATTATTTAGCGAATATTTTCCGTTTCCGAACAGCAGAAATCAATTAATTGCCCCCTTTACATCAGAACTAGAGGAGAAAATTACCGTAACTGCGTTTGCACTCACAACGTCCATATTACCAATATAAGTATTAAAATTGCATGACTCATGATTTGTACTGTAATGTGAGTACATGTCTGATTATAAGGTACGCTTATTGTTAGCATTACAAAATATCTCCTTTAAGATTTTCAATAAAGGAAGTACAGTATTACCATGAACTTCTTTACAGATATTTTGAATGTTATTTCGTGTAATAGAAGAAGTAAATACCAGAAAGAGTGGAGAACAGTACACAAAGAGAACACGGAAATGATCTAAGATTCTAAGGTATATAGTCAACTTTTGAATAACAGGGTATTCACTAGTTACCTTGTTATCCACGAACACAGACTCAGACAGAGATTTCAGTGTTATACGAGGACCTATTTCTATCAACTCTCCATATATGCAAGAATAGTGTACTCGGAAAACAATGGTATATCATTCACTATCATTGTTAGATTGTTATTGCTAGAGTGCTATATCACATCCAGGAAGCGTTTTTATACACACATTGTGCAGATTTGCAGGTCTGAAAAACCAAGGAAGTTGCGTTATGGAACTTTCACTCGACGAAGTTCGTTTAACGGTATAGATATTACTCATCCTTCTATACTATTCATTCCAACCAAAAACGTGTGATTGTTATTCGAAAGAAGAGACTAAAGACTTCCAGGCAAAGAGACTACATAAAGGGTTAGTTTCACATGAAGACATAGCATGATGTCTTAATTAAAGTCACTGTACAAATCTCGGGAAACTTGAGCATCAAATATGCTGAAGTATACCAGACGTGGTAAACGTAGGAGTAAAGGTACTTTCGCATGATAGAATTGAAATTTTGCATATGACTAGTAAGAATATGGCTAATTATATTATCAGTAATAACAGCAAGCAACTGTAATCAGTAAACAAATTTTCACGATCGAGTGTTTACTACAATAACGATGCAATTTCGAAGAGACCTATGTTTTATATATATCGTGCATAATGCATGACTACTGTTTCCAAGATAGCCGTGAACGGATTTATTGTAGATGCAAGGGAAGGTCTTTGGCTACTTAAGTTGAAATTGACCTCACCCCTAATAGCCCACGGCATATCAATAAGTAAATTATGTGGCGATCATTGAATATCAAAGACTAAAAGTAAATAGATTTACCGTATAATTATATGGAGAGATAATGCATTGAATATTTATCCGAGTGTGGCAACGGGATGTGTAGTTTAGCTGAGTAATAGATTAAGTGAAAACTCCTACTTTTCAGTTAGGACTTTACAGATTGTGAGGAACGAAATGATGATAGAATAATGGTTCGAATGCGATGAATAGATCTATTTTTCAGAGAAAGGGCTTGAAGATACATGTGTGTATATATTGGAATTATAATTTTAACGTAGGCTATCTTTTTTTTATTCCTTTTTCAGTCATGTATTTATCATTTGCTAAAGCTTTGGTTGTGCTGATTATATTATGTATTACGAAAGGATACAACAGTCAGGAAACGCCTGATGGAGGTAAGATATTTAGAAGTATTGTGCTCATATATCGACAAATATATTCGGTCAAAAAAGCTAGTCAGCTCAGAAAATCGTACAGAAAAATAGTATATTCTATAACTTCAAAATATGCTCAACTGGAACTAACAGGTGGGCAATAATGTCTTGTATAGGGCCACAACACTAATTGTACTGTAAAACGTCTAATTCCTAAATAATGGACTTTAACTTCAACGATAGGAGTATCATGAACGGAATAATGTATAGTCGTCCCTCGCTCTATCGCGGTTCACTTTTCGCGGATTCACTACATGGGGGGGGGGGGGGGGGGGGGGGGGGGGGGGGTTTTAATGTAATATTGTATGTATTTTATTGGATTAAAAATGCAGTGCTGTACAGTAATAGTATGTTTAAGCGCTAAAAGTTAATAAGGTAAATAAGAGTGTGTGAATGATTTATAATGGTTCAAAATACGTTTAAATATATTCAAATACTTAAATAAATATGTTGTTTCTACTTCGCGGATTTTCACCTATCGCGGAAGGCTCTGGAACGTAATCCCCGCGCTAGTTGAGGGATTACTGTATATTGTAAATTGGTTATGTAATTTTAATATACCGTATACGCGTCGATCCTGAGTAAAGGACAAGGTAAAACTAGAGACAAATTCCAAGTAAATAAGTATTATAACTAGTTGTTAATTTCGGAGTACTTCCGGGTCAAAAACTCGATTTATAGTGAAGTATACGTTGACTAATTAACCTGCTTGCAACCTGAGTTCCATGGTAAAAGTCTACCACACAAGATTGTCGTATCATACAATTCAGAAAGGGTTGAAGGGAGAATAGGATGAGGTTGGCTTGGTTATCTACGGAGGTTAACGATACAATATTGTTTAATAAGCGTGCAATATTCATAAAAAACATTCAATATTTCATGAGTGTTTCTGACTCGACTTAATTGTTTACGGGGAATTCTAAGCAATCACCACAAGAGAAATAGAAAGTTTATCACGTCGAAATTCTAGATAGATTGTAACTTTAATAATGTATGCTTTTAGGCGATTGCTACTATTACCAAGTGTTTAATTATTCAACGAACGAACCACTTAAGACGATTTGTGAGGTACGATGGCCACGAAAACACGACAAGTTTCATAAAAATATCAAAATGATCAAGAATGTAAAGATAGTTTCACTTGGCATATTCAAGTTAACAAAGTCATGGTGGAAGCTCGGGACCGTAGTTCTTGGTTCTCGTAAATAATCTCCGTTGAATTCAGCACAAATTTAGGGTAATTCTAATTTAAAGCACACGGAAGTAATTTTCAATAAATAGCCTGAGGAGAGATTTTGTAATATTGGCACACCATAAAAAAATAAGTTGGCACTGTCAATCACTGCATAAACACATAGCTTTCTGCAACGCGATAACAAATTTTGTTACTCTACGGTCCGAAAACAAATCATATGGTTGGCAGATTCCAATCAAGTCGAATCATTTTAAAATCAATTCGAGACCACTGGACAACCAAAAAATAATTAACAATGTAAAATCATCTGAACCTTGTAATATGTACTAATAGAAACTTAATATTGATTCTATTTTTGGAAGGTGAAGAATTAACCACGCTGAACAAAATTCAACCATGTGTGATTAGCCAGGCGGAAATAACTCGCCGTCAGATGTGCGACGGAATATTCGACTGTCCAGATTTGTCAGACGAATGCCTCTGCGACAAACGCCGGCAAGAAAATAAAGAGACGTACGACCTATGCAAAGATTTACTGAGAACCAAAACGGACAAGTTCGAACTCGACCAAAATACGTCGAACTGCGACTATGGAATCTCTTGTACGGGTTGGATCGACGAAAAAATATGTCTAAAAACTCAAAAGATTTGTGACGGAATTAGAGATTGTAGTAACGGTCTGGATGAGAACCATTGTGAAACTTTAAACGAAACGTCCAAGTCAAACGAAGATAGTTATTCAACAGTAACATACTACAACAACATCCAAATTGTCACCAGAAACAGCCTCGATATTAATGATTGCAATGGGTTAGTTGAACACCCTAATGGTACGGACGAAATGAATTGTGACCGCTTCTATTACTGTACGAATGATCCGGATGCCTTCCGACACTTGTACGAACTACATGTTCACGGAAAACAGACCCTAAAGGAACGGAATGAAGTTTTTATTGACTGGAGACAAAGATACGATGGTGTGGCAGACTGCCCTGATCTACGAGACGAATGGCGAACCGAATTATTCCAATGCTCGAACAACGAAACCTGCGACCACGACAATCAACGATACGTAGAGTCGCCAGAATACTCTATACGATCCCGATTTTTCGTCATTATCGAATGGATCATTGGAATTGTTACGGTGGCAGGAAATATCGCAGTGATAAAAATGACATTTACGTACATAAGAAGAGGGCAAAGGATATCGACTAGCACCAAAACTATAAATAAAGTTATGGTGCTAAGTCTTTGCTTGAGTGACCTCCTTGTTGGAATTGTGGTCATGGGCGTTGCCATCAGCGATGCCGTAATGTCCTATCGACACGAGTACTGGAAATACGACAAAAATTGGCGTTCGGGAGTTATATGTGAATTACTGGGGTCTGGTGCTATATTCGCTACCCAGGTCAGCGCTATGACTATATTTCTTATTACAACGGTAAGACTGGTCACTGTGTATCATCCTTTCCATCTCCCGAAGCGAAGTCAGGTTTTAAAAGGGGTTATAGCAGTTTGGACGGTAGCTATCATGTTGACAATACCCCCTCTTATACCAGCATCATATTTTAATAAGAGCTTCATCTACGCGGCGGCTTTGCCCCCTCTTCCACAAGTCGACGCCACCGTCGTAGGACGAGCGTATGCAGCCGCTCTGATGAAAAAAATCGATTTCCTATACAAGGCAACACAGTCGCATACTGGCACAAGCAATTTCAGTCAAAAGTTTCAAGATTTCGACCACATGGGATGGTACGAGTTAGAGGAGTATATCTCAGGGGTAAATCCAAAGTTTGGCGGATGGAAATATTTCGGGACCTACGCACTAACAAGCATTTGCATGCCCTCAAACTTACTGACGGGGAACAACTACGGTTGGTTGCATAGCCTCATTATATTGGCGTTGGATTTCGTCATATATATTTTCGTATTGGTCGCCTACATATTCGTTTGTAAGAAAACGACTAGTTTTGCAATCGAAAACAAAATAATGACAACCCTAAACCCAAAAGTAAAGAGGAAATCATCGGACGCTCATCGCGACAAGGAAGACGCCTATTTACAGAGACGAACATTTTTCTTAATTATCACCAACTTAGCGAGTTGGCTGCCAATGTGCATAGGAGGTTTCGTTCAGTACGGGTCGCCGATGATGAAAATTAACAATTCGCCGAGTTTGCTGTTCAGTTTTGCGATGGTGGAAATCAACAGTATGATTAATCCCTTTCTGTACTCGATATCATTTCGCGGTGCTTTCGCAACTGCGGTAAAAACTCCGTTTCGGAAATGCGCAAGTTGTATGTACAGCAAATCGTTGCCGGAAAACAGAAAAAACAGTAGAGTCGCCGATTCAACTATATCTACACGAACCAATGCAAGTGAAGACGGAATTCACGAGCTAGGGAGCATTCAAGCCAATAAACTCAAAACTCGAGTAAGCGAAGTTGAAATTACGTAAGATGCTTCACCATCTTTCAAAATAGAGAAAAGACGGGATGAGGTTTACAAAGACCGCCGGGTAACTAACCGGGTACCCTGAAAAGAACGATGATATTGTGAACACAAAGCAAAAGCTTTTTAAAGAGATTTCATTATATGGAAAAGCAGTATTAGATTTGTGTTTAAAATTTCAATACGTTACACTCAAATACAAACACCTGTGTGTGACGATTCCTGGACAGTCACGACACGTCAATAATTTTATTTCTGATTTTAATACGTTTTGGAATGAATATGATTTTTTTATGGTGAATATTTGAATAATTTTTAAAATAAGATTGAATACATACACCGCAATATGTTTGACTCGTCTGTGAGTGAATGCTGGTTCAAGGAATCGAGTTTCTAAGAGAAATGTGCAAGGAAAATTCCGAGACGAAATTCTTACAATATTTCTCCCGCAACATGTATTCAAGCCACTGGTCTTCCTTCTATTAAGAAGAGGAAAATGGCGGACGTTTTGAAATACTGTATGTATTAGAGTATAAGACCATATGGTTATCGATTTGTTTCTGTAGATGCACCACATATTAAACCTACGCAGAAACACTAAAAATAAACCGGGAAACCTGGGATTTTACTGATGGCAACCATTGATATATTAAATTCCTAATACGAGGCTTTTTACGACACTCTATCAATTTTGCAAAATGGTTTGACGGAAGAGACGTGGTGACGTGCGATAACAAAACGACACAAAGAAATATGAAAATGTGCTAAGCAAATCAAAAAGGAAACTGCAAAGGCAGGGGAAGCACACGTGAGAAAATATTTACATTTCTGCTGTTGCTAAAAATAGAATATTTTTTCGAAAAATCAATATTGAATTCGTATATTGAAAATTAGATAACGTAGGGATCTTTGCGAACAGAGTAGTGTAGTATCTGTGTTTTATTGACCTTAAGACAGAAGTACTGGGTCATCCAATCGACATTCCGGATTGTAGGCAATGTTTTGTTATTGTAGGAGGTTTTTTAATGCGAAAATACAGTTTTTCAGGGCTAGTAAATGGCAACTGTTATCGAGTTAGACAAGAAATAACGTGGGACAAAGTACTCAAAAAAATGAAAAAATGAGAAAACTAATAAAGCATTTTGCGCCGCACTAGCCATCACTAGCTAATTTATAATATATCTATATTATTGTACGCTACATTGCCTGGAGTAATCGCAACCAGGCTCCTTGCTTAACTGTTACATCATCCGGATAAAAAAAGATGAGATAATAAATCAAAGGTCCAGTAAACAAACGAGCGCATGTTGTGAGGCCACAACTATGAATCTGTCAAACTTCCTGTTGTATTTTCTATATCACTCGAGCCGAATTGTGTCATAGTTTATTCAGCAGATGACACTTTCACTTTGAAGCATAGAATTACCGATCCAAAACAATGTTTACTCTTACCTGACTAAGGAGCCGAAACAAGATAGAGCGACCATATAACGCGATATATTATCCAGCAACACATAATATAACTTAGGGTTATAAGATAAAAGGCATTCTCAACATGACAGTATAGCAATAGAGCAGATCATGAGAAGGATTAGAAATATTATTGTCTAACATAACTAAATAGTTTACGCAGAATTTACTTCAGGCTAATGATTTAAGGAATGTAGCCTACCAAAGCAGTTAATCACGATCAGATATAAATAAACGTATACTTTTTTTTTGCGAAAAGGTCAAAATATTCCGAAATCGGCCAGCTAACCTTATCTTTTCATTTAAAGACAGCTGGGAAAGTTGATAAATTGACTTGTGAATACTTCACCGAGTTCAATGTTCTTTCCAATGTCAATGTTTGTCAGTAGGATATTAAAATATTCAAAGCAAGCGCTGCACAGAATGCAGTTTATCATTGCTGCAATAGGCGCCAACCACCAGCAAATATCTTACGTTAGTTATCTTATGTTAGGAGTAACGAGTTAGTATGAAAGAAACTTTCATTTTTGTCTCGTCCTTGCAGTGAGTGTCTGGGGAGACTGCAGTTCTGCAGGCCTATTTAATCATTATTAATATTAAGGCTCATTAACCTCTTATTAAAACGCTAAATTATGATTTCATATTTCATGCAGAATATTATCAACACCGTAATGGTTATGGAACGCGGTTTATACAATTGTATTATCATTGTAGCGCTGTTATGCAAACTTGGGCATATGAAACAACTGAACGGTGAGTCCTTTTAATACTATGTCATCAAATAACTACTGTTCCCCGGTGCGACCTATGGTAGTTACAAAATGCTCGAGTAAAATTATTACAACAATGAACTGATTTGACTTGACTTCACTCAAATCCTTTCGGTTATAATACGATTTGACTTGAAACTCAACCTTCGATGAGTGACATCTGGTGACAGGTGAGCTGGTGACAATTATTTAGCCATACGGCGGCCTGTTGTCAATCGCAGACTGAGATGAAAGATTTAATTAAAGAAATTACGATTGTCATTAAAAAATCATATTATATATTTGCTTTAACAGAGATCAATTAATGACTTTACGTTTGTAAACAAATACTGGAACCACAGGCATGATCCATCATTCGCTCACTCGAAAGAGTTACTAGAGGAATACATTTTACTCTGCCTTTCTAACAAATAATGCGAACTATGGAAAGCACCTCCTCCGCTAACGGGATACTAAAGAGTCAACTGGAAACATCTGTCATAAAATGACAAGGACAACATGGCAATAAAACCAGTGCCAGTAAATACACAAGACTAAAATTGTTAAAGCAAAACTGGAAGGTGTATACCTGTAAACAACATTGCAAAGCCCTAACTTCCAACTCGCAAATAATAGGATAGCTGTACAATACGATACTGTTTTTTAAACTGTGTGAATCGAAGTTTTATCTCCACAAAAAATACGAAATTAAGGCAAGTCTCTTACAACTTGATTACAAAAGCAGATGTGACGCGTAGAAAAATTATTTTGCAAAATATTATGTGACCTAGAAGTGTGAAGACTACTGAATTATGGTAGAATCGGAAATAAATCTTGAAAACAAATTGAATTGAACAACATTGTATCTACGTGATCCAGAACTTACAGGAGTTTTTAAAAATGCTTTTACAGTTTTACCGGAACTACCAGACCAACAGATCCAGACTAATAGACCTTGCCCCCGATGCTGGTAAAGCTGAGCCACGCTGATATAGAATATTGCCTAAACTGTCCAAAACGTTGCCTTGTAAACTACAGTGTTCGTTGTAAAACTACATTTAACGATATTTACCGCATGGCTGACAAATGATGTAGATCAAACATTCGCTCAACAGATTTACAGGAAATACAGTGATGAGAAATATGGAAATGCTCGGCACAGAGAAGTAAACAGAGTAGCTTGATCACACCACAAAACTTAATAAGTACATTACTTACATGATAATAAAAACGTTAGTAGGCGAAGCATATCACGTGAGCGCGTCTTCTCATAATACTGAAATTAACCAACAAGACACCTTTCAAATATTTGAAGTCTCAAATTAATATTTGGTGCATGAAAATTGATTTTATATATTACGTGTCACAAGAATTCTATCTCAACTATTTTACAATATTTTCTCAATAAACTATCTGAAGAGACAACAACCGTTTTTAGTTAATGTACGAAATTTACAATGGTCGTTTGCACAACAGTTTATCATACGAATACATCTAAACTCTATTACTACAAAGAGTTTAATTTCCCATCACGTTTAGATCAAGAATCAACGCTAAATCGACGACAACCTTGTCTACGTACTGGACAGTATGTAAAAAGACGCCAGTTGTGCGATGGACGATTTGACTGCACTGACTTGTCAGACGAATGCCTGTGCAACGAAAGAAGAGCAGAGAATAATGCAAGTTTTGACATTTGCCAAAACCTGTTTGGACAATCGAATAAAAGTTGTAGTGTCGGTTTTATGCAATGTGACAAGGATGTCAATATTAATGTTTCCAACACAGAAAGAACATGCTTGCATCAAAGTTCAATTTGCAATGGCATAAGAGATTGTCTTGATGGAAGCGACGAAGCTTATTGCAAAGAAAAATCATCAAATACAACCCTTCCAAATATTCATCGCGACAAAAGAATTGACTCCAACAGTGCTGATAATGAGAAGAATTATAGCCGTTATTTTTATTGTGACGGTGATGTGACGTTCATAGATTGGCGGAGAAGATTTGACGGAATTCAAGATTGTCAAGACTATTCGGATGAATGGCATCCCAATTTCGTTTATTGCGAAAATCGTTATGTAGAACCGTTACCAATAATCACAAGATGCCCGGAAACAAAAGATGGCGACCGCCATTTTGCTTCTCCAACAGATTTCGTTTCGTCACTAGCGTTTAGTATCGCCGAGTGGCCAATCGGAATTATTTCGGTGTTAGGAAACACAGCCGTAGCTATTGAGACGATCCGTTGCATTTTAGAAACGACAGATCATCCACGAACAAGACGACATAACAACCAACAAGACGGCATTTGTTCTTCGACGGCTACGCTTCGTAACATAGGAGGCGGGACATGCATTCAGACGAAAATTTCACAGCACGTTCTTGTCCTCTTTTTATGTACGAGCGATCTTCTTCTAGGTCTACAAATTCTATCGATGGCCATATCAGAAGTCGTATTCAGCGGAATCTATTGGCAACGTGACGTCATTTGGCAATCAAGTGCTGCGTGTTCCATTCTCGGTTTCTTTGCGGTATTTACGTCCCAGTCAAGCGCGTTCATAATTGTCGTGATATCGTTCGTGAGACTGCACGCAGTTCGTAACCCGTTTCGCGCCCTCAAAATTAGATACGTGGTATGCGCTGGATTTTCCACTTGGCTTATAGCTGGTGTGTTAGCTGGAATCCCCTTTACATCCTCGTCCACAACACTGGAAAATTATTTTATTCACGCGGTTGCTGTTCCGAATAATCCGCAAGTGGATGCGACTGTATTAGAAAGAAACACGCTGGAAAAGTACGTGGACAAAATTCTAATACTGAATTCATCAGTACGTCTTCATATGACAGACAAGAAATGGATGGACCTAGAGGCCATCGTAAGGCGAATAAATCCAGACTTTGCAAAGTGGAGATATTTTGGATACTATTCACAAGTTAGCGTGTGTATACCTCCGATAATATCAATCTATTCAGATCCGGGATGGATGTACACACTGGTAATGGTTTCGCTCGACTTTGTTGCTTATTCCCTGGTGATGGTGGCCTACTTCTTCGTATATAAAACTACCAAAAGGAAAGGGGCCGCTTGTTTTCATTCGGTAAACTGTCTAAAGTGTCACAATGACATCAATGATACGACTGATCCCTCATCCACACCATCGTCAACTCCAAACGTCAGACAAAGAGCCAAGAGCTTCTCTCGCGAGGACGAAGACCACGAAATGCAGAAAAGGTTAATTTGGCTCGTTGCTACAGATGCTATCTGCTGGGCACCATGTTGCATACTCACATTTATCAGCGCTTTCTTTCCAAACAGTGGAGTTAAAACGTCAACCAGTATGCTACTATCCATGTTTTTAATCCAGCTCAACAGTATGATGAATCCCATAATTTATTCAAGAAAAATTCGAAAGAGTTTGAAACGAATCATTGGAAAATGTTTTCGAGTTTTCCGAAAAAGATTTTTCAAACCATGCAGTCGAAATGCCAGCGGGACTACGGAACCATGTACCTCAACAGAAAGACAACCTCGAATTCGTACTATGTCTGACAAAGCTACGTCGACATCCAGCTTAGAGAATGCCGATGCCACGAATTATTGTTACGATACTGAAAGAACAGCAAATACTAGCTTATGATATTGAAAAATTACAACATATTTGTTGGATGCAAAGAAAATCATTGTCAGAAAGAAGAAGAGACCCTGCTATAACTCCTGGTCAATATCATACTAGGCATTGAGTTATGGTGCATGAAATAGTGTTAAAGTCCACCAAATCTTTCGTATCATTCAAATCTCAGGTCGAACGATTTCTTATTGTTTTATGGAGAATAAACTCATCAATTTAACATACAAATGCATTTGCTGATAGAGTTGCCCTACATATGGAAAAAGATAAATTGCCATTGGAAAATATTTTACACAATATTGATCTACAACGAGTCAACGACCTTGTGGAGGCTAGGGGCAATACAAAGCATTTGTTTACTTACAAGAAGGTTTCCGCTAGAAAATCGATATTACGCCCAACAATAAAATAATAAATATGTGTCCCTGACAACTCGTGTCTGATTTACAACAGGATACGGAAAAGCGAAAATTCATTTATACATTCATCAACAACTAGCCAATTTCTAAAAGTAATTTCAATCGAACAACAAAAGAGATAACTATCCTAAGTCTTAATGCTTGGGGCTCCAAGCCTTACAGCTTCCAGACAATGCGACCACTATCATCCATGAATCATAATATTTCTAAAATACTCTACACTCTACACAATGTAGTTTCCCACGAAGAAACAATATGACACTGCAGGTTATGAGTGAATAATTTTTATAGGTAGCTTAAGTGACACAACACTTTGAAGATGCAGTACAGTAGTTCTAGATCCACTTGTACACTAAGCTGCATAAATATGGCACTGTATATTACCATAAATGACAATATGGACACAACCATTCTCAATGGGAACCTCGAGGTCCTAAGAATACGCGGGTAAATTCAAAAAGTGTCCCTTTAGAGCCCATGTACCAACTACCAGTGGAATTGATTCTCTGTATTTTGAGATCGTAAGCTGTTATCCAAAGTTTCGATCATCGATTTTTTACTAGCCGTTCTAAAAAGGCGTACTCAAAAAGTTCATGACATAGCACGCATGCGTCTATTTTAAATATAAACTCTATTTATGTACACACTTATAGTCCACATTATGATATCGTTATAAATTCTCGGAAAGTGGCAATATTGAAGGCTTCTAGTATTTACAGATGCGGAAAATGAAAGAAAAATTATCATTAATCGTTACGTTCAAATATCATTAAATTTAATGCGATGAAGGTCTTTTTGTCACATTGCTTACGCGCATAGACCATTTATTTTATGTATAATAACTTTAGTTCAGTTCTTGTCAACAGTAGTAAAGATGAGTAAATAAGAACTTAATTGCGGAAACAACAGAACCAAAGGCTCAGGATTGCTAAAAAACTAAAGGGTAGGGATTGCTATAAGGAGAATTTCGATCAGGTGAACTGAATACGGACTACAGTTATTTCGATGCGCAACTCAGATGCGCGTCGAAGAGGAGACCTTGGATCATGGAATGTCCTAATTCAAGAAAATATTGAGAATCCTTCAGATTCTTATTTTGTGCGGTCCTACCTAGGATTTTATCTCCTTCGGACCATGGTATGTAGTTGCATCTTCAAATTTGGTAGAGATACATTAGGGAACAAACAAAATGTTCGCGCTTATTACAGAATATATAGATTTTAAAGAATAACAAACGGGTAACTGTAGACTTTGTAGCGGATAGATATTTAAACATATGCTGTACTGGTTGCTAAGGTTCCCTTGACGAAGCCCACCTATTGCCGGAACTGAACATCTCAACAATAGGTAGAACTGACTGACAGACTAAACAACAATGAAAAATTATCTATATGCATTCGTCCTCTACCCCACCGTGGCACTAATTACTTACACTGGCAATACATTTATCCGGCCCTAATTGTGATCCAACATAAACACGAAAGTATTACCTAAAAAACACCGAAAATCACACGAAACTGCATTTGAATAAATTTTATAACGAAATTATATATTGTAGTTCCAAGCAAAAAATCGCGGACATGCAAAAGAAAACGAAGGAATGTGTGCAACTAGAAAATGTGTAAATTAAATTCTAAGAGTAGAGCTGGGGAACAGTGTACAAAGGCGGAAAACCATGCACCAAACGAATGAGGACTGCCTAGAATATTGTGCGATTCAAACAACTTCAAACAGTTCGAAATATCATGTAATTATTTACTGTTATATTCATAAATTTATTTCTTATTTAGTACGGAATTAATTGAGTAGATACATTTATTTACTAAGAGCACAGATCAAGTATGAATTACCTTAGAAGGCCTACATGAGAATCAGGGCCAGCTGGATTCAGTAAATATAAGGGATGGGAGTGGATGTCAAGTACACTTTCATCATCTACTATAGAGAATAGAGTACAACGCTCTAAGCACTGATTACTAGTTTCTAGCTCATTATTTGGATGCAAAATCGGATAGCTCTGAAACTCTTCGATGGGACAAAAAGACATGCACAATTTCATATTCTAGTGTGTATGGTTTGGAAAGCCACAGCATTGGACACATGAAGCACACATGAATTCTTCTATATTTATAAGATATATATATTCTGATTTTTGCTACATATATTGTTAGCTCCATTATGGTGTGGAGATATGAAGGATATTGCAAATAAGAATTAAGATATGATTACATTGACTATTACACGTTTTTAATGCAGACAAATTTCCTTTTCGGATCAAAAACCCCAACCATCAAAAATTTCCATAATGGGATATAATACCGTAGCGCTAGATCTTGCTCAAACAGAATACAATGATGAATGTAAAAATACAACTAATGTTAAAACTTTTCGCGTACCATATGCTATAGAATTTTGTTGACGCTGTCTGTTCAATACTAGTAAGACGCTTTTTGGTGCTTTACTCTATATGGAACAGCAACCCGTTAAGAATAAATTCATCTATATAAGTTAAATCGTTTTAAGAAAACTCACAGTGTGTATACTAACAGTTAATTCACAAATCCCGAAACAGGAAGTTGATAAATTAGTAACAATATTAAAATCTAAATTGCTTCACTTTAATGTACTTCATCTGCAGGGAACATCGTATTTCAAGTTTTACTGAGGTAAATAGGACAATTGAAGCGCAAGAACAATTAAAAGAAAATGAAACCAGAGTACTGTACATGGATGAATAACTCCAAGCTAGTCCACTTATGTAGGCAGATAATCTACAGGAAAAGACTGCATCAATTTGAAGACAGGGAAAATGGAGACACCAAGGCAGTAACGTCACTTCCAGAGTAGTAACTCTCCATACAGCGTTATACGACAGAAATTGCATAAAAATATTTTCCTTCCAGAAAAGTCGATGAATAGCCGACGTCACCTGTTTGACCAATACTTCGACAATGCATCCAAGTTTCGGTACAGAAGTGCAAGGCAGACAACGCATACAAGAGTGATCGCCATGCGCGTCTAAGAGAATGAGACTTTAAGTCAAGATATTCTTAAAGCGATATCAGTTTCAAAAGACGACTATAGTCAATCTCACCTGGGTACGAACTACAGGCCTAACGATACTGGACGCCGTGGAAACAAAAACTAAAATGACAGCCAGTACGGAGAGCAGCAGATTAATAAGTTTTCCCAACAAAGCCCTAGCATTAGCATTTTCCACTCCTTCCATTGTCACCAATTGCTGGTGTTGATGCTGTTGCTGGACTTCCATCTTGGAAATCCGGGTTTGGCAAGCTTCTAGCGCCTCCTAGAGTTTCGTTATACAGTAAAGACAGTAGGCTAAACGTTAGCCAGAGTACGTGGAACAATAAGATTTGTAGCAGTGCATTCTCGGATATCAGTATATGGTTTTCAATATATCGGTACGTCTATCAGTAGTTAAAACTTTGTTCTAGGTACCAGTACAACTTTAGCCATAATAACATACATTACACAAAGTACATCCTGGTACACGGTGGAATAAAATAACGGAAAACTGAAGCTATGTACATGCCTCATATTTAGCGTTCACATGTCTAATAATACCGTATAAAAACATTATGTCCGCGAACAGAAGTTAACTCAACAAGTCTAATTTCAAAAACTTTTCTAAGAAATGTAAAGTAACTCAACAACCTAATTTCAAGAACTTTTTTAAGAAATGTAATAAATTTTTCACGGACCTGTATATCTCTAGCGCGCTCTAGTGCATGGTATTCAAATTTCTCTTCTAGACTTGAAATTTCTTGTTTGAGATCGCTTAATTCTCGATGATGCATTTCAGAGAGATCGTGTAACTGATCCTCCAATCTCGAACATCTGTAACATTTTAATAGCTGCTAATATTGCACATTTTGTTGCCGAAAATGAATAGAATGCTGACCTGTATCTCTCATCTTGCAGAGAATTCGTGAGAATATCAAAATTTCTTGACAATAATTTGAATTTTTCCAGCTCTTCTTTCAGAATCGAATTTTCAGCTCGAAGGCTCTCCTAAACAATAATACATGAAAAGAGAGGCTCCGAAACTAATTACACAAATCCTTATTCCTCATCATCACAATACGATCCAACACCAACATCAAAAGTTTTAGTCTATCTCTATCGATTTCCCTGTTATTTTGCCGGGCCCTCGGATATTTATCTACCACGGTATACCATATGAAGTGATACTCCGCGTAACGTTTTTTTATACGAATAATCAGGTTTACAGGTTAAGGTTACGGGCCAATAAATATGTAAGAATAACGAAGAATTCAGATGAAGTGATAAAATTAGGCGCTCTACAGATTGCTCTCGAGATATATGATCACGATATATGATATATTTGTCACCCACCCAAGCAGAAGAAATTGAATACTTTTTTTTCCATTTTCTCGCAGATAGATTATGGAAAAAGTTATTAATAATTAAATTCCATGAAATTTGGAGGTGATGTCAGTCCCATAGACACTAAGTGACTAAGCTGTTCGATTGAGATGAACTAGGCAATCTATTACTAACCCGAAAATCTGAGAAATTGGCATTATCCTGGCGTAAACTTGACATTTGGGATTTCAGGGCCGTAACAGTCGATATTAAGGATATCTGATTGCTAGAAACCGCTTGCGTATCCAGGTAGTCAGCCGAACCTGCTGATGTAGCAACGCTCACGTCATCAGCACTCCCAAATTTTATATTACCTGGTAAAAAAAACAGATGGACGGATGAGTGGGCTTTGAAAGGAACCGATTTTCACGAATTGATCACTACAGCACAACATCGATAAAAAGAATTATACAATGTGGTTCGAGTCAAGTATACAAATATAAGCTAAAAATGAAGTCTTTTTAGCTGGCTTAGAAATTATTCCTTCTATTACGGTAATTCGTTCGAAAAATCACCATTGGAAACCTGTCACCGATATGACAGAAGAAATCGACATACCTCCGGAATCTTCGTCATCTTTAAGCGAAGATATATTATCGGCACTGCCAAATTTATTCTTTATTTTTGAAGCCATCTCTTTTGGTTTAGACACAATAGCACCGGCTGCCGTTTGAGTGACCTGGTGAATAAGCAAATAAGGTTATATACGAAGATTCAGAGCTAAAAAACAAAATTTATTGCCTTGCAGAAATCTTACCTGTGAAAGTCCAGACAAACCACCCTTCACGCTGTCCACGACACCTCCCGAAAAATCACGCAAGTCTTTTAAGCCATCTTTTAAGTACCGCGGTTGATTTTTCGAGGAACCGCTATTCTCGATTTCTTTTAACCTCTTGTGATAGTTTTCCAATTTCTTCTGCAGCTGTAAAACAAAGGAAATTTTGCAACGTAAATCTTGTATGTGTTGAGAAACATTGCATTAAATATTGATTTTTCCCATTTTAGAGTTTCTCCCCTGCTTCCCTTAGACTCAAAACTCCTCCATTAGGAACAAAATTCCTCCTGGTTGCGAACCAAGGGTCTAAAATCTACCAAACTGACAGAAACCTCAAAATTCTTTTAAACAGTAGTCTTGTAAAATAAACTATTCTGCAGCTATATCTGACAGGTACATGTGAGAGATAATTTAAGGAGTCAAATGAATCAATGAGGGTCACTCACCAAACGTTTTGCTGTTTTTGAACGAAGACTAGGACGCCTCCTTGCAAGATCTTCCGCTAACATATCGGAACTTGTAAGTATTTTATTCAAACGAGATAATATATATATGGACACAATACACGACTCCTATTTGGCAAATATACTGTACAAATGCGTGCTTTCACTTCTGAAAGTTGACAAGAAACAATAAAAGTAATTTGAACTCAGTCTGCCTGCACAGCGCTAGCTGCTTCGCCTTATCCTCCAAGGAATGCGTTGACTCTTACTTGATATGAGTTTATTCTTGCATAACGATGGATATACGAGTAAGAAATAAAGAAAAATTCTAACAAAGGTGGCCTGGTGCTAGAGTTGTCTGTTCGTATTTTATGTAACATGGTTGTACAAACGATTACTGCGTAAAAACGTCACCGTAGCACATAGCCATCGGCTACAATGGACACGCTTATATAATTAATACGGTGCATAATATACACGAGGCTTATAAGGGTGCTTATGTACATGATCTTAGGTTTAAGCGTGCATCAATAACACACTTCCTCTAACAACAAATTATCACATGCTGTATTCCGATTATTAGGCGATTAATTAAATACTTTTATATCATCTGAGTGACTAGCATCGAACAATCTTAGCCTTGCAATATTTATTCCTTGATATATGCCTTTACAATAAGCAACCTAAAGAACCTATCCGTCAATTTAAGTTGGGAACGACTGTATTTTTCAACAACAGGCGAATCTATAGCTCTATGCTGCTAAGATAACATAGTAGACCTTTCTACGTAATACACAAATATAATCGTTGTTTATTTTACTATCCCCTCCACAGATGAACGAAAGATTCAACAGAACAGAGCTAGATAACATACCCATATTGCTATGACAGCAGACGTGTATGTACAACGGTCTCTATCTTATAAATAGAACAAAGGCAAGGTTGCAAACAAAGGGCCACGTATATTATATTGCGTTGTTCGTGCTGTAGCAAAATATTATTGAACTATTTCACAACAATAATGAAGGTTTGAAACCAACCTTTGATTGACAAGATATGAATTAACCAACTAAACGTTCACGCTGAAGTATTCTTATCACCTAGAACTAGATTACGGCTGGAAACTGTGATTCAACAACAATAGACTGCACCTTCGACGAACGATAACATATCTTCTTGTCCTCCTCATATATTCTCATTCATAATTTAGGCCTAAGAATAAATTTGGAGTCGATTTCACATCGTTGGCAACAAAAAAGCTCGTAAAACGAATGAAAGTAGATGTTATTGGATTTCATAAATAGATAAGTAATCTCGACTAGACTAGATCGCGGGATTATATTTGAATCGATACAGCAACCCAAACATTTCAATTCCCAAATCGAGCGATCACGCAGAAATCTTATGCAATAACTGCCTAGTATCTCTAATACAGTAAAGCCTCGATCTAACGGACTAATAGGCGCAGAAAAAATTCCTTTAAGGTCAAAATTACGTTGAAATAAATGTAACCTAAAAATGCAAGTTTCTCCAGCATAGAAAATGATCAACTCTCGTTAGCTTTGTTAAAACGTTCTTCTAATTATTCATTTGGAATGGGAACAAAAATATAATACCTTAAATTTCGTATTCAATAAATATAACGTCACGTAACCAATTTTATATTACCACTAGAGAACAATGTACTCGCTGTTAGATTCTATGCGTATTAAACCAAATGAAGCGGCTAAAACCTTTTTCAGCATTCACACGTTCTATCATACCTAAGGAATTCCTCACTGCGCCAAACTCCTCTGAATTTTCGTTTTCGTAGGAAACATGAACATCCTAGGATACTAACGGATAATTTTACTTAATCTGCTGTAACATCATTTGTCGCTTGCGTTAAATCCGAATTACGTAATATCGAAACTGCATTTACTACATATCACATTGTTCCATGCATGTTTCCACTCGAAACTGCATTTACTACATATCACATTGTTCCATGCATGTTTCAGTGAAATGCAAAGTACGAGTATTTCCGACAAATTGTCCAGCATTTTTGAGCGCTCACCTCGCTAATATTGATCCAAATCCTTCCTTCATTACCCTCTCTTGAGAATTGATAATATCGTTTTAATTAGAATTCGCAAATGAACCAACTCAGCGTAATCCCAAAAGCCTTGACCTCTGAGCAATGCGTTGATTTAATGATGTCGGCTCTATCGCTAAATATTAAATTTTTCACCGACAAAAGATTTCAGGGATATAAAGTATGAGAGATCTGGTTTCTAAAAAAACAGAATCCTATCACTGAGTAAAAAGAAGGCAGTTCCTCGCTATTAAATAAACGCGAAAAATATTCCACAACAGTTCAATATAAATATGGAGGATGAATCATCCTAAACTCCCTTCTGTATATAATAACAAGCTACACATTAGTCACCAGACCACTCTCAATCACACAGTACACTATGGTGATCTGTAGACACAGTTACCGATTCGACATCCGTTCAACGCTATACAAAGCTAATGAATAGTTAATTTGATTCCACTTTTTTAATGAATAGCGATCAATTGTACAAGACGAATAACCTTCTAGAAATGCACACAATTTACATCTCCCCGAACAACACAAACAAAAAAAAAATAGCAGCTTCTACTGAGTTTTTCGGCTTTCAGATTAGGGTTACGGTTGTTATCCAAATTTAAAATAACTAAGAATTATTAAAATACTTTACTAGCACCAACTAGCAGCTTATTATATGCAATGTTATCAAAGTTGTTCATTATTATCATATGTAAAATCAATGGTGGTAATTTGATCCACACTACATGGAAATATATCTCTGTCTGTCTATCTTCCTGTATGTCTGTTTGTTTTTCTGCCTGTTACAGTACAGTAGCTCACGATACTGGAGAACACTACTGACTAAGCGCATTAGCTTCCTACAACAGTAGGTATTAATGAATATGCTGGTCTGAATATAGGAAGTGAATATGTAACGAACCCTCCCAGTAATACGAGGAAATGAAAGTTACCTTCAAACTATGCAGTTCCCATATTCACATCATACTTGCTGATATCCAATGGTAAAAGTACTGTTTATTGTCTAGTAACATTTCTTCTTACCTGCGCAATAGTAGCTTTTGATTTCTGATTCTTTTTTTCGAATACACTCTTTATTCTGGCAGCTTGCTGTTTGTCTGCGTCCTTTGCAAGTTTCAAATATTCAGCTACGTTATCATCTCGCGAGTTTTGTTCAATTTTGATTTGTTCGCTGAAATGAAATGTGGCAAATGACTGGTCAGGTAATATCAGGGAGGATATTTACAGAAAATCAAGCAATCGAAAGTCTTCCGTTTTCTTCTACACTTTAAACAGCTAACGATTTTTATGTAGGTTGTATGTGAAGTATAAAATAAAGAATGAACATTATTTGATTTCACACCTGAGGTGAAAGTGTAGTAATAAGAATTTGGTTTGATTGCTTTTCCGGTATTGTTGGTATAATACACAGTACAAACAAAACGGTGTTGTGATTTAAACACACCCCCATTAGAACATTCCAATAAAATAGAAGGATTTGTACATAGCAGCAGGGTATCCAGTAACGTATGATTTAATTAAGACCGTTACCAAGTTGTATAAAAAGCCGACGGGAATATCACGGACTGACTCAAGTAGATTTATTCAAGCAGCGCTCGTAACGACATGCTTTTTTTATGGGCCCTTTACTAATTTATTACAAAACATTTTCCTCGTTGATATATTTTCTTGCATTTATAGCTATTTTCAACTAAATTTCTTATATGGCACAGGAGACACAGAACTATTTATCATAATGCAAAGTAAGGTTGGAACAACTTTTCAAACCGTTTGACTAGTCGCATGACGTTCTCTGGATTCAACAATTTATGCAAAAAGATTACTAAGCAATGGTATTAATACACTAACTATTTACTTAACGCTCATTGCTTCGCCGGATGATATACTAAGAAAGCCAAATACTGTGTAAATCATAGGTGAAAACAATGTATGCTCTCGAAGAATAAAGAAAATTATTTTCTACCTTATTTTCAAGATCTTCTGCTGAAGATGAGTGATGGCTAATTTGGTCCGTAGGACGTCATTTACGGGAAGGCCATCGGGAACATCATTACCCACACCGTTCCCACTGAAACCTGCTACACAGAAATACATGGTGAAAATTTAAACACCACTTTGAAAGATATGTAAGATTGAGAAACTAGGGATTCCGTGGAATAGGTTGGTAACTCACCCGCTGTATTATACATGGAATGACCGGAGTTCAAAGGTGAATCTGTTACAATAGCATCAGGTTGGCAATTCGAAGTTTCGGCAGGTGGATTTTGATTTAGAAGCATTTCAGCAGCCTCCAGAGGATCCGAAGTGCTGCTGGTATTCTAATAAATGAAAATATACGTTTTACAGAATTCAAAAATTCAAGACAGTGCTTGTAAAACAGTATAACCCTGGCCGTCTAACTTAGAATGCAAATAGTGAACGTCGCTATAAAGCTCAACGACACATAGCTTGTGTAGTTATATCAATATGTAGGTGAAAATCATTTATTTGTGACCCTGTCGCAAAACAATAGGTAGCAATACATGTTCTGGAACTATATTTGCTTAACATTTTAATGTGATTTTCACGCCTGGAATAAAATAAATATTATTGTTAAATGTCATTACGTCCAAAAAGAGGAACCCCTAGGGGCAAATGCGGTCAGTAGTTGTTTAAATTTAACTATATGTTCGCACAGTTTTATACAGTCTAATTTCATCTCTGATCCGACACCGTGAACCTTCAAGAATTCCAAATAAATATAAGCACTACACTCTGCCCATAGCTGGAAATACGAAATAACAGTACTTGATGGAATCTAAATATCATTTAACAGCACCACTACCATTCAAATTATTATAGCCATGTGCGAAGGAAGATATCGCTAAAACCAACTACTGTAATGTGAGTCCAAAATGAGTTTCCGCCCTAATGAACACAAAACCCTAATTAATAAACCAACAAGAGGCTATATACTTCGAACCATTAACCATGCCTTTGTCAGCCCATACTCAGCAAATAACCCATAAAAAGGGATCATGCTAACTTTCGATATGACATTTGAAATATTTATAATGAGACCTACCTAATATGAAAATACGTAGGTATGCGTTACTGCTAGTACTGTACAAATTTGAATCTGGCCTACCTCTCGTTTGAAACTACACACTTTAAAAACAGTGAACACCAGAAGAGCAACAGTGTTTACTAAGTGGTGAACGTTCAAAACTGACAGGAAGGAAATTTTTTAACTTGAGACACTGACGCAACACTTCATTTTACTTAAAAAAATTCCAAGTGCATACTTAAATTGATGCTACTTTGCAGACAACAATAATACACAGTGATGTTTGAGCTGGTTACTACAAATGACTTTGTTTTGCGCGCGTTAAATTGGTAGACTCAACCCCGGAGGGTCAAAGTTTTAGATTCGACTGGAAGATTGAAAATATGTATGTAAGATTACAGTACTTGTGGTGTGGAAAAGATATATGTATATAGTAAAGCCTGATGTAGCAAATTATCACATAAGGAATAATCCGTAGGAACACACTCGATGCCTAACCAAGAGAAATAATTACAGTACAGTACTGAACTAATCCAATTCTTATTAACTTTACTGCTGTACATGTACAACACATCCAATCAACTCGTCCTTACATTCCGTATCTACGTTGCCTGGATAGCTAGCGATGACTATATTGTGATAATATAACACACACGTAGAATATATATGCGAACAATCAACTTCGGAAACACAGAGCTTCCGCAATGACATGACGTTAGGTGGGAGATTTGCAAGAATACAAAATGGCTTACGATGCTCGATAACATAATCACGGACGAAGCAAGAATTTTCAATACAAGATAACGGGGAATACCGACACTGGCTGAACAATAATCGTAAATGCACCTTATAATTAATTAATCGATTATTGATGAAGTTCCTGACAATCAATATCGATCTACAAAAAAACTGATGAAAGATGTCCTTTCAAACGCTGGGATACATATGTACGACCTCAGTACCTATTCATAGCTGTTCCTGCCTCCGCATTTACTAGTACTGTAATGTAAAGCGTAGTCACACACATTTGTCACCGACAAAGAAAAAGAGTTAATTTAACCTGTAGTTACGTCTGCGGTTTCATGCGCAAATATGACGTAATTCTTTAAACACACTTCGGTAAGCAGGGGGCGTTACAGCACCGTAATTGAAAAAGGTTCAAAAATTCAGAAACAGTTAAGAATTTGTAGATGGAAATATGTACGTATCTAGGCATTAATATACGAGGCATTGATATCATACATGATGAATTTCCTCGTACACCGACAGTTGCGCACGTAGTCTCGAAATAGATACAGCATTGTAATAAAGACTGGTTTCTATGCGAAAGTGAGCATATAAATACCTCCCTTATTCTTTCCGACTACTGTATAGAGGAATAATGAATAATGAAGGATTTTCAGTTATTACTATATCACATTGTTGGGCATTATTTGAAAAAAATATATAAATCTCTCCCACTTGGTTATTTCACATATTAAAAGTATATAAGAGATACAGGGAAGCTTTCACTGTATCTGAAGGCAGGTTGTTCTGTTCTCCCGAGTACAGTAAGTAATTTCATATTCGGGTCGATATTTCTATCGACCATTTACTGAACATTTTAATATAATAAACACTTGGGAATTAACATAATACTTTATGAGTTACAGGAATAAAAATGACCTACAACTACAGGCAAATATTAGGTTACTTCATTTACTTCAATACAGGCCCGATGAACGGAGAGAATGCGAAGCTATTCACATCAGCAGTAAAATGAGTCATTTAGAATTTTGTTCCTACTAAATTACTGTATTATTTTACGAATGTCGTAAATTAATGAAATTATATTCACTTGATATCAACATTCACCAGACCTGCATAGCAAGACCAGTTACTTCTTGAACAAGGAAGCTATTATCTACTATTATAATAATAATGTAATTTCATCGTGGGGTTTGCCCAACAAGCAACCTATTTAACTCTTCTTCCACAAGTTCGATACACAACATCATGAAACCTTGCCCTTTTCCTGAAAAACTGCTCTATCAAGAAGATGTGTGTGTGACATGGGTTAATTTGTTGGTTGCTTATGATACCATTAGATAAGATGAAAAAGTACCTCAATATTCTAAGGGAAATATATGTTATCTAATTCGCAAATATGATCTCCGTTCATTTCTTCAAATACGAGTAGAAAACATACCACAGCAGATGTGACAGGTACAGAGATAGGAGTCTTCCTCGCACGAAATCGTAGACGGGGCCACGGAGATTTCGGACAATCTGGACTAGTCGCCGGCGAGTGTGAATTTTTCGCCACTGTGGGATCGGGAGAGGCGGAACGAACGCGTGATCGCGAGAATACTGGCGATCTTAGCGTTGGTTTGACCTTTGCCCTTTTGTTACCGAGAAGTTTCATGCGAGTTTTTGGTATCTGCAGGTAATCCTGTTCGGAAGACAGAGATCGTATTTTACGAT
Source organism: Halocynthia aurantium (assembly GCA_013436065.1). NCBI lineage: Eukaryota > Metazoa > Chordata > Ascidiacea > Stolidobranchia > Pyuridae > Halocynthia > Halocynthia aurantium. The sequence goes on along the minus strand of QXVX01005427.1, from coordinate 45,907 downwards.
CTGTCTGAATTTCATCCTCCTCTATTCTCGCTTCTTGTTTGAAACCGAAATCAGACAAGTTAACAACAACGTCTTCTTCGTCACCGACGACAGCACCGTCATCGCTCGATCTAAAACCTAGCAGCGAGCCTCTTTCTTCCAACGGCACGTCATAACTTATACATCTCTGTAGGTTGAAATTCGGAGGTAGAGAGTGCGATTTCAGTCGTTGTTTCTCCTGGTCTACGGAGTTTCCCCATGACGAAGAACGGCAAGTTAAGTCAACATCGTTGTGACTGGGCAACTTGCTTTCAATCGGCGGCGAAATGACAAACACATCCGAAGGCGAATGTTGAATTGGATTCGTTTCATTAGACTTATCTACATCCATGATATGCAGAGAGGCTGCATTCCATTAATACCTAATACCCCGAATATGCGGTCGGATGATTGACGGCTAAATAAGGCAGACGTAAAACTAGTAATAACTGTCATCAAATGATATCAATGTTATTATGTACATATACAGGTTTACCGGCAACGCATCGTCTGTAACCTCTTAGTTCGAACAAAAATTATGAATGCCCGCTTACACTGTACAAAGCTACTAAAATTGACACTAACACAACCTATTTGCACTGCTTTCCATTAAATCTTCTATTCCAATAGAATAATTTTTTATCATACTGAACGAAACTGTTGCACGTATCGTATATCCACGGTAATTTTAAGAAAACTGCTCTTTATCGAACGCAAAGACCATATCATTGAATATAAAAATATTATCACGGTCAGAAGGGTAATTTTCCTTTTTCATATATAATTTTTGAAATTAAACATCCTAGCTCTTACTCAGTCAAACAAGTCTGAAACGCGGGCATCTTGACATCGCTTCAACAACTAAACCTTGGAAACAGTAGCTATAAATAATGCAACGGTGAGTTTTGTTTATTGACGTACTTGACCGTGTAGAAGTAATCTGCATTTGAAAGGATATGCTTGCTTTCGTATCGCTCGCTACGATCGATGCCTTACTCATGTGCGAGCGATCGAAATTTATATTTACTTTTCATTGAAATGCAGGTATTAAATATGGTAGATATTTAGAGGTGCTAGTGCAAATGACATTTACTTGCTGTCTTTGACAAGCAAAACGCATGTATAAAATATGGCAAGCAACACATTAACGCACAAATTACACAGAATATGACAGTGGTTTTCAATCAATCCGATCCAATGAAAATGCGCATCATTAGCTTTCTTCCTTGTTATATTAATGGGGGTTCCGTCGTAATAATAAAGCTGTTTCGAGTTACATCACCCGACCATCATATCTGTCTGTTACTTCCTGCCATATACTCCAGCTATGTCATGTCATTATTTTCCTATCAAGATAGATACTGTATAACTTCCCGGCTGTGTTCATGCTAGAACAGGCGGTGTTAGCTTTATACCCTCATATATTCAAGTAGAAGGGATTGCTATAGGAAATCAGTGACGCAGAACAGCACCATCACAAGTACAAGGATTGAAACGACAGGTACAGTATATGGTAATCTTTGAAAATTTGAAATACTTAACATGCATTGCTTAGGGATATTACTATTATTTGATGAATACTATACTACGACTTACGAATGAATATAGACCATACGTATCATTACAATACAGAATTTACAGCAATATGATACTAATGGTAATAGAATCAAGAGAAGCCTCTAAAAGCGACTGAAAGGTTGAATAAAATACGAAGTAAACCTGACCTATAACATACGCTTATACATGTACCAACATCCAATGATTATACGCGGTTGATTCGAACATTTTCCTCACTAAAACTAACAAACGTAAAGTTTATTTAGTCTCTCTCTATATATATGAATGGCAAAACAGCTAGCCTCAGTCTTCAAGTCGCTATCTGCATATCATTCCTCAACAAATGAGGCGTGAGCTACAGTCTGACAGAAGAGAACCTTCATGTGAGCAATATGCATGCACATTACAGCAAAATGGAGACGAATCATAACAGCACGATATGCAGTGAATCGAACGCTGTCATGCCGCCCCCGAAATACGTTCATAAGTTCTAACAATGACTGAATAGAAATAAGGCTTGGTCCTTGCGTCTGTTCATACACAAACATTCGTTTTATTGACAGAATATTCTAACGTCACATGCTGGGGGATAAGACTATTTCGGGAAATAGATTTTCGGTAAAAGCTCTTTACGCTCGTTATAATCTGGCTTAAGAATATTGAACAAGGAAGCACGAGATGGTAATCTGGAATGCGTAGCTGTAGCATATGACTACACATGATTAATTAAAATGCAAGAATGACTAACTGACTGAGTTGGCACACATGCCCTGCAGAAGCTATCTCATTTGAGACCACGACTCAAACGCCAACCTTTCAACAGTAAGCAGCTCGGTACCGAAATAAAGGAACGCGTGTTACGCTCCTAACGTGATAAACTCCTTCGTTCGTGACGCCACTAACATAAATCTGATCAATTCAGTCATTCTGATGGTATAACCATGGGAACAAACAGGTATATACTCCCCTGTATTTCTTCCTGATCATTAAAATGTGACGTATGAGGATTGTTCTACAATGTATGCTAAGTAAATGCAGTTTTAAATATACCATAGTGGTCCAACTTTAAATCACAGAATTGAATTCTATTACACTTCAAATACATCATCATAGCAACTATGTGTCAAAATGACAAATGGCAGCAAGAGTAGAGTACAACACTTTCATATTTGCTCAAGAGTTCCACAAATAAAGGGAATTCGATCAACTAATCTCAATCACAATAGCCATACAACAACAAGCCCTCCGTAGATATCCTGGCTCATAGAAATAGAGGCGAAGGATTATTTATAATCCTCAGCATGGGAATTACTATAATTATTTTTTAAATAGAAACATTATAATCCCTTCAAATATCACCAATCTACTTCTGCTGCTTACCAACATCAAAGCAAATACCAAAATCTTGAAATACAGGGAAAAAATATTGGTAACTGATGGAAGAGGAAACTCAACTAACCTTGGAAGTTTCAGTAACCTTAGACAGAGAAAGAATCTCAGTAGCAGCCATAATACCATGAGCAGATGAATGAGAGACGGTACTCAGTCTGCAAAAGAGAATATGAAATTTTAAGTTCAATAGGTTTAAAGCGAACGAAGAATGGATTTGATAAATTGCAATATACGGCACAATGGCATAAGGTTATTGAATATTCCACTGAGTAGAATTGTCATGAGGTGACAATGTTAGCAATGAAATGTGTTTCACCTAACTATATTATGAATACAAGATGGCAATTCTGCTCGTTTCACAACAAGGCAGCTTCTATTATTCATTGTGTGATGATTCATGGAGTGGTTCTTGGGAAGTTCTGTCAATTTCTTCCGCTTTTTTCATAGTTTCAACATCACCATTACTATCGCAACTACTAGTGACCAATAATGACTATCAAAATCTATTTTTATATGATATACAGATATATCTTTACAGTATAATATATGTAATGAGCCATTCTACAGATGTTCAATATCTATCTGCAGTGACCTGGTGCAGTCCAGTGCCTAACTAGTGTGTAATTTAACGGGGGCATTTTTCCAGCCTGAGCACCTGAAAAATTATTACGCATCGAGTAATGTAATAATAAATTACTTAATTAAATTAGGGTTACTATGTAACCGATTTTACCTTTTCTTAATGTTCATAAACATCACTAAATAGTATATCAAGCAAAACGAACTTCCTATGAAAGTGATTCTATCTTGGCTTGTCAAAACTTTTACAGGCTTAACCAAGTTTCAATCTTCCAATAGCTATCCTAATATAATTCTGAGTTACGTGACAATGAACAACACAAACTGATCATCAGGAATTGAGTTTCATTGGAAAATTGATTATGAGGAAACAAGTACCATACTTTGTGATTAAGTGGCGGTTTCTAATTGAACTCTTGATATGTTTACATCCAATTACAGTTATCAGGTTCAACCTTGGTGGAAATTATTCCAAATGCAAACTGTCAATGAAAGCATAATTTTGCTATAGCAGATTCAGTTGAAAAGTTTGAATAGTCATACACATTTGCTAAAGCTTCTATGATGGTCATGGGGTGCTGCTATAGAATATATTACCTGCAGTCATAAATGGAATATGTTGGCTACTGAATTACTATCTCCTTTATATCACCACTAGAAGTGCCTGCATTGACACTACCCCATAAATAGCGCTGAGTCAACTGTTAATGTGACTTGAATTAGCTTTACATAAGGCAATGGGTACAAATAATGAGCCATTTGTCCACCCACCATGCATTCTGCATTGAATTTATATATGAGGTAGTACTGCCACCTAGTGATGTTTTGCATACACTGTCTGTGGAGCACCTTCGTGCAATTATAGAATACGTGTCACAACTGCATATATAATATTGAAGCTGAGAATTATATTTAAGAATTTTTTATTATTCTATAAGCTGATTAGCTTTTTAGTTTACGCTAAGAAACAATCCATTTAGCTGTTTAACTTTACTTATGAATTTACAATGTTATGAGCAAATATTTGCACATAGTTAATTTTTACCTTTGCTTCGTACCACTCTGCTTGGAGTCTTGTGAAGTGCTTTCAGACATCACCTCGTCAATGTTCATTGGATTCTGAAATAAGGAAAGTGTTCATTACATTGAACAAAAATCACAGATAACAAGTCACTAACCTAACCTGAGATACCGTAACATAAACTAACCAAACGGTCTTTCAGAGGAACAACGCTTCTCAACTTGTACCCTGAGTACCATATAAATTATCTGTTTATACTGTAATTACTTTGACTCGAACTCATATAAAATTGCATGCATTTATACATTGAAGTGTACTCTACCATCACAAAATGAATCACGGCCAGAATAAGGTCGATGGTGAATGTGTATATATTTTAGTTATTACTAAAAATGAATTATTTAACTTTATTGTAGGAATTGCTGCTCAAAAGTTGTATCCATTGTATGCCATATTCATAAGACGTATTAATAATTAAAGAGCACTGTTCGCCAGCTCCCTCCCTAATATTGTGTGGGCTAGCACCCCCTAAGCCTAAGCCATGCTGACTTTGGGTGAGATTTTGCTAATTCAAAAATATCAATTGCAATATTTGACAGAGCCTCGAGTCTCCCCTACCACATATCTGTAATCTACTTAGCTGCTTGGTTAGCAGCTGTTTTACTACGGTGAATCTATTCTCGACCAAGTATGAAGATCGAAAAGCAAAGAGCTGTAATGATATTTCTTGACGAAGATGGGGATATTCATTTTATTCGACAGGCTTCCAAATGAACCTCGCTTACACATGAACTGTATGTGTTCAATACGTGATAATAATGTGAACACCTAGCGCCCTCTTTATCTATTCACCAGATGGATCATGTATTGTAACATGGATCATGCAAAGTTTCAGAACACAAACTACACATGTATGTGTGAAATTTATGTAAGCAGATATTTTGCAATATTTAATAAGAGATATTTGATAGGAAGAGCAATAAAGTTGAATGGTCATGTCATTCATGTTACCCGATATGCTGGTGACGAACTACGACTAGACTTGGAAGACTTCTTGAAATTTTGCACTCTCTTCATTGATTCAACGTAATAACATAAAAATAATATACACTGCGGCTGAACAACAACACGGAATTATTAAAATGCCTCACTAGCTGCATACAACAATCACTTTAAACCAAAGACAGCAACCTATGAAATTGCATTGGGACAGCTTTGCCTGATCAACTACACAGCAGATCTAGCCACATACTCTGATGCCTCGCCATCAAAATAATATTATTTAGCGTTTATCTTGATGAATTCCGATATTGATTGCGAATCATAACATCAATCAATTCCAAGGACACTAAATCATCCTTGTTCAATCCATCCATGTGGGAAATGCAACCAGCCATGCATAACGTGACCTTTTACGCGTCAATCAAGTATGAAAATATGACGTCAAAAATTCACCTTTCATGACCTTCTTAGTTATAGGTTCTTGAGATTTATGAATTCAAAGCCAGGGTCTTGATTAATTTCCTATTTTTAGAACTCCCGTACAACGGGTGATCTATTGTAATTGGTCGATTAATATATGCGAGATGGCAAGTGACTGTTTGGATAATGCTAGTAGGCTAGAGTAGGTATTTAAAGACTATGGTATGATGGATCCTCCATTTCTTGTTACACTTCTGATCACATTCAACAGAGTTACTTCGATTCGAAGGATTTTCTTGAAAAAGCATGTCCAAAATTATATACCCGGCTTGCAAGTCTGCTCTTAGACCTGTTCCTCATGGTTCTGGTTCACCTTCCCTATGGAGATGATGAGTCTTTATGACGTAGAAGACCTTGCTGATGGACTGAAGTCAGTGCTGCT
>QXVX01005427.1:28027-39330 GCA_013436065.1 Halocynthia aurantium | reverse complement strand
CAGCATGCAAACTGGGTAACACACACCGACGGGCCACCATCACCCACAACCAGAGGGGGATCGGAGATAGGGACACCAGCACTATACTATATAAACAACATTTATTTTAGTGTTTGTGGTGCTTATAATTTTGAACAATGGACATGTTTTCATGTCATCTGTCATTAGTTATTTCAGTCATTGGTTGGAATCTGTGTAGGCAAGGTTATTACAAAGTTCAAAAGGATTGGTTGCAATTGCAAAAGAAACATTAGATGTAGGTGCAAAGTAAATTATGCTAAGAAAAATAAATCAAGAAAATGTTTTCCCCATATATTATTCAATATAATTAGCCACCATCTTCTTTTTTTGTGTCAGCAGGTATTTTCCGTTTACCGTTTTCGTTTTAACCGTTTACGCTTCCAGACTAGGTATTTAAAGACTATGGTATGATGGATCCTCCATTTCTTGTTACACTTCTGATCACATTCAACAGAGTTACTTCGATTCGAAGGATTTTCTTGAAAAAGCATGTCCAAAATTATATACCCGGCTTGCAAGTCTGCTCTTAGACCTGTTCCTCATGGTTCTGGTTCACCTTCCCTATGGAGATGATGAGTCTTTATGACGTAGAAGACCTTGCTGATGGACTGAAGTCAGTGCTGCTAACTTAAAAATTCAGCTCATGTTATTGGCACGTATCTGTGTGTATCATTTATATTTTGCTGCCAATCACCTGCAATTTAAATTGTAGATGATACACTGCAATGATCTGAACTAAGCACTGTGATGATAGTGGTGATAATGTAACTACTTTACAATTGACAACAACGGGAGTTCTGCATAATTGTGTACAATTCTAGTTCCTCCTGTATTCCCTAATTATTACGTTAAGAACTGACACGATCCCTCCCCAGCAACACTCCTCATAGAGCGGTTTTAGAATTTGTTTGCTTGCGGAATCTCTCGGGCACTCTATTAGTGGCCTAATGAATACATTGTTATACGTTTGAATCCGTATAAGAGTCAAGGTCCATTCAATTTTATATATATCACAACACAGCAATTTTATTATCTAACAGCTAAGAAGCCACACGGAACAGAACAATCATAAAACAGTACAATACTGAAAAGCATATTTTACTTGGTACCGTGTTTGAGTCAAGGTATTGAAGAAAGCAAAGACGTTGCAGCACCTTAATCTCTGACACTTTACAATTTCTCTGCAACTTTCAGAGACTAATTGAACTCACAAAGAAACAACAATGAAATCGCCACTCACTCCTCCCCATGTTATAGCCTTTAAATCGATTCGATTTCCATTACTGAATGATGTAATACAAGATGTAACACTTATGATGTTATAAACCCATCTGTGTTTACTGCAGAACCGACTTAAACGCCCGCACAGCCATGATTTTGCTTCCGACATTACTTGCTATTCGACTACGATTACTTTGAAGACGTCTTTGTATTTCTGAGCCTAAACCTTCATCTTGGTCATCGGCCTCCGACCGGATTTCCATTTTCTGCACGATCAATCGCAAGAGGTCGTGTTGCTTAGACAAGGACGACTGGATGCCTTTAATTCTAACCAATGGAAAGTGGCAAATTATTTCTTCCACGGGAGTGACGAATAAGCGAGATGAATTGAAATTCTATTTAAAGCACAATAAGGCGACTATTATAGGACAGGTTTGGTAACTTACCTATGCTTCTGTTTTTGAATTTCCAAATTCAGGTAATTGATATTTCGATCCGCCTTTGTTACCGTCTCAGTACAATTCTCTATTATTGAACTCTGTTCAATCTACATGGCAGAAAAATATATGTTGTATCTAGCACTGTATAAAAGAAACAAAACTATATCAAAATTCCAAGCTTACAAAGTTCCAGAACTTGTTATAATGACTCCGAGATCCATTTGGATAGATAATTAATTCCTCTTTGTCGACATGTCTGAGTACACGTGTAGAAAGCTTTCCTTCAATGTCAGTATGAAGTTGAACCTGCACATATAAACGTGATAGCCATTAAGTATTACAAGTGAGTAGGGTTTCGCGGGAAGATAGGCCCTACAAAACCCTTGTCCTATAAGACTATAATGCTCTACATTGGGCCGATTGAATTAGGTTAACCCCGAAACGTCACAGTATATAAGACACACCAATGAATGTAGAATTTCATTACGGATCTATACATATAAGCCTCATATGCACAGCCAATTAATGGCAGCCGTAATTCCCTTTGCAAGTCACCAACCACCTAGTTACTTAACCTTAACTAAAAAAGAGGTTTCGAAATAGATTTTTTCGGGGTCAACATGAATAATTCGATCTAATTTTTTCAGGGAATGTTAGTTTATGAATTACGTCTCATATGTGCCAATTTTAGCGTAATTGGAACGTTAGAAGATCATTTATAAATGTTGATTGTACTTTGCCATCTAGCGGTTGTAAGTTTTTGCTTCAATCAACGGTTATAAATGATCCACCAGCGACATCTAGCGGTTAGAAATTTTTACTTCACTCAACAGTTATAAATGATCTAACAAACGCTTATAAATGAACTTTTAATGATCCAATCTAGATATAATTAGCACATATGAGACGTAAAACATAAACCAACATTCCCTGAAAGAATTGGATCGATTGATTCAGGTTAACTCCAAAATAATCTATTTCGAAACTCGAATAGCTATTTCGGGTAGGCCGTAACGAGTGACCCTGCGTTGAACAACCCTTAATAACTCGCCGACCAATTGCCTTCCCACTATATAAGACACACCAATGAATGTAGAATTTCATTACGGATCTATACATATAAGCCTCATATGCACAGCCAATCAATGGCAGCCGTAATTCCCTTTGCAAGTCACCAACCACCTAGTTACTTAACCTTAACTTAAAAAGAGGTTTCGAAATAGGGAATTACGGCTGCCATTAATTGGCTATGCATACGAGGCTTATATGTATATATCCGTAATGAAATTCTACATTCATTGGCGTGTCTTATATAGTGGGAAGGCAATTGGTCGGCGAGTTATTAAGGGTTGTTCAACGCAGGGTCACTCGTTATGGCTTACCCGAAATAGCTATTCTAGTTTCGAAATAGATTTTTTGGGGGTTAACCTGAATCAATCGATCCAATTCTTTCAGAGAATGTTGTTTTATGTATTACGTCTCATATGTGCTAATTATATCTAGATTGGATCATTAGAAGTTCATTTATAAGCGTTTGTTAGATCATTTATAACTGTTGAGTGAAGTAAAAATTTCTAACCGCTAGATGTCGCTGGTGGATCATTTATAACCGTTGATTGAAGCAAAAACTTACAACCGCTAGATGGCAAAGTACAATCAACATTTATAAATGATCTTCTAACGTTCCAATTACGCTAAAATTGGCACATATGAGACGTAATTCATAAACTAACATTCCCTGAAAAAATTAGATCGAATTATTCATGTTGACCCCGAAAAAATCTATTTCGAAACCTCTTTTTTAGTTAAGGTTAAGTAACTAGGTGGTTGGTGACTTGCAAAGGGAATTACGGCTGCCATTAATTGACTGTGCATATGAGGCTTATATGTATAGATCCGTAATGAAATTCTACATTCATTGGTGTGTCATATATAGTGAGACAGCAATTGGTTGGCGAGTTATTAAGGTTTGTTCAACGCAGGGTCACTCGTTACGGCTTACCCATAATAGGTATTCAAGTTTCGAAATAGATTTATTACAAGGTAAACCTAAATCTATCAACCTAATTTTTACAGCAAATGTTGGTTGATGTATTATGTCTTATATTTGCTAATTTTAGCGTGATTGGTTCATTATAAATTCATTTATAAGTGTTTATAGATCAGTTAATCCGGTCCGATCCATTCTAACTTCCATAAACCGGCGGCTCATGTAGGGTATTCTTTGATTAATAAACATGTAGCAATGTGGAACTTCTACTATCTAGTATTAGTGAAACCTTCCTTGTCAGGATGTAAATCATTTAATAGCTCAACTGATTATCTACATTCTACAGGGTTCCAAAGAAATTTTCAGGAAGTGATATGCTTACCTGCATGGCTAGTCTTTGAAGTGAAGCATTATTTTGAACTTCTGCGATGTCACCAACGGCTAAACCAATTAGCAAGTTCATTAGGAGAATCGGCATCACAAGTATAAACACGATCAGCAAGATCATCGAAGTAACAGGGAAATGTAATGTATTCGGATCGTCATCCACGTAGGGTTCAAGGAAACCTTCCGTATACCCCATCTCACCGAGAGTCATAGTGAAGATGCGCATAAACGCCAGACCAGGGTTTTTGAAAGCCTTGTCATTCTGGAAGAAAATAGAGATGAAACAAATATCTCGACTAAAAAAATTCAGGAAAGCACGTCACGGACCTCGTGTCTCATTAGAACGAAAAACGACAAGGAAAATGCAACAAGCATGAAGGAAAACACGATAATAACTTTTATCAGTGTTTTGAAGATTTCCAGAAACATCACCACATAGATTCCTGCTAAATCAAATCTGGAAAATAACATTAGTATTCGGAATAAAAATATTGGAAAACAAAGACAAAATTCCAAGAATAAGAATTTTACCTTCGCAAAAACAACAATAAATTGAACCACGCAAGCAAAATTGCTATTGCACCGCATTCGAACTGCCAGTGAACGGAATAGCCAGTGAAGAAAGGGACAACGAAGAGTAGACTGTCTAAATACAATATCCATTCCACAGCATTCGTAAAATCCAAGAAATATTTCTTTTTCTGTCCATAAGGATTGTGGACATGTTAAAGATGGCGAATAAAATAATCTGTTTTTTAAAAATTCCTTTCTTATTTTGAACATACCTGCTGTATCATTTGTATTACTTCCTTTATCATTTGACATGTTGAGAGTATCGTCAAAAGTATCATCATTGTATATTGGAATGCTGTAAACTGTAATGGTTCGCGATGTATCGTTGTAGAAGTTGAGTTCCTGTGCAGAAAATAGATAATATTTATAATACTGCAATGAATTCGCGATAAATATAAAATAAGTCATGAAGCGCCGTACAAATTGGAATCATCATGTGGGTTAGAATCCATTGTGCAAATGAGATAAGTCAAAGGAAAGAGTCCAAGTATGTAGATGAAAAGATTTAAACCGTGCACCCATCTGCCATAAGCATTCCTGTAAAATGTAGTGGGTTCAATAAAACATAGCGTTCATGGATGTGTTGCATTCATTAAGTTGTTATAGAAAAATATACCACTTCATACGAAGATAGGCCACTGACACTGGGTGGCGTAAGCAATCTACTCTGTTGAACTGAACCATTTTCTGCAACAATACGGTCCGATATTAAATAGGCAATAAGGAAGTGATGGTAACTTTTTTAGGAGGAAGATATATTTACAGATTTACATTTAAGGCGGGAAGCGCAACAACTAAGCTACTTTCAGCTTTTGATTTCGAATCAGCATTGAGGAGGGCTTTAATTGTTCTTTTTACCTCATCTCTGTTATTCACATTTGGTTGTAAGTACTGGAAAATAAGGATTCCATGTGAATTATTTTACCGTAAGAAGAATGGTTTAACTACAGAGGAGAATGTGTGTAAAGTCTACCTTGAATTGATACTTAATCCAAAAATCTTTGCTTTTCGGGTTGGTATCTGCGGTTTTGATGCAGCGGTTCATTGCAACCTTAATATACAAGAAATGTTTCGTATATAAATAAAAAATAAACTTAATAAACTGTGGATTATTAAAGACTCAAGTCAAAGATGCAACTTACCACCCAAATATCTGGTAAGTACTGAATAAGTAGCGTAGTTGGAACAGACGGGTAATTTTCACTTCTGCAGCATGTCTGCATTGCTTCTTCCCAGCGATCATGCTTTAAAACGATGTTAAATAAATATTACTATTCCTTTACATACTGCATACACCACATTTGTATCAAGAAAATTAAATTATACCTCAACGATTGCTAAAGCAACCTCCCTGTTTCCATTTCGTATAGCCTCAGAGAAACAGGTGGTCCCTTGCTTATTACGCAGTATAGAAGCGTTAAGGTCAAGCAGGAGGCCAGCAGTGTTCACCTGGTGGGACCGACAAGCAATATGCAGAGCAGTATCCTGTGAAATATTACAACACTGAATTATCCATTTAGTCGATTTCTAGTTGCCAGTAGGCTATTATTTATTCTACCCCTTCTTCATCAGTTTGGTCCAGCAATGTCTTATTCATCTCAATAAGAATTAGAATGGTTCTGGTGTAGCCACTTTCCGCTGCAACGTGAAGAACGGATCTCCCGTAACTCGTACGATGGAACACAGCACCTCTATAGATAAATATTAATTATAAGCTGTTATAAGGCTTCAGAATGATTGCACATTTGTTAGATTATTTCCTCGATTATTTTACTTCCATTTTATTTCGTCAATTGATATTTAGTATATTTATACCCTTTCAGATACCTTTTCAATACTATCGTATGTGTTCTAAAGCAATTCCCGCCCGCCAGGTATTCAGATTATCCTACTTGTTAACCACTTCCAATACTTTATATCATTTCATTTACTTGTTAAGAAGGAGTTTCACTACTTTTATATGTCCGTTTTGCGCCGCAAAATGCAACGGTGTCATGCCGCTGGAGTCCTTTTCATTGATGATGTTCGGTCCCTAAAACAACAAAACTTAATGATAGTAAAACAAAGGATTCTGTATGTCACACCAAGACTTACTTGCGGACTGTTTATCAATCTCTTGCATGCATTGTATCTGCCATACATCGTGGCAAAGTGAAGAGGCGACTGGCTACCGGTTGACTTCGGTTTGGCGCTCACTCCCAGTTTCATAAGAGTATCGAGGCTGGCAAGATTTCCTTCTTGACAAGCGTAATGGAGTGGAGTACAGCCAAAAGAATCAGCATCGTTGAGAAGATGCAATACATCACATGACTGCAGAAAATTATTTGATACCGTAAAAAATCTTGCTCACAGGAAGGGTGTGGTATACTCGATGCTAAATAACTCACAGAAAGTATTGATTTGCATTTATCTGAAAGAAATGGAAGAGGCTGATCACCATATTTGGTCTCCAGTTCCCTTATATCGCCTCCTTTCAGCACAATCATATGCATTAGATTTCTGTCATCGCTGTTCTGCAATGAAAATATATAGTATATATAACAGTGTATTTGACTTACTAAGATTCTATAAAACAAAACCATTCCCATTGCCCTAATGGTACTATGGCTAGTTAATGAGTTAACTTTAGTATTTCGGTATTCGTATGCTTGGGCATGATTTACATTATCATAAAGCATCTTTACCGGTAAATTTTCAGGCGTCAATCGGGACGTGGTATGTTACTCTCCTACTACCCCTCTCTTAGCTACAGATGCAACATTGAATTTGGTAGTCCAATAGGTTCACCTTATGCTAGCAGAGAAGATGGCTACGAGATCACAATTATTCTTTCTAGGGTACGTTGAAACGTGGAACATGGTGGATTTTCATGGGATTTTCAGTGGATTTTCATGAATTTTCATATTTTAGGCCAACAGATCATCTATTAGGATTGGTGTCTTATGAACGACCACATGTGTCACCCGATTTGTTTGAAAACAATGTACTAAAAATATTTACACAATAGCGAATGATTAATATTTAATGAAGTCCTGAGTGCCTCCTGGCAGATCATTCAAGTGAATATAGGTTGTTTACAATAACGACATTTTCTTTGTTATCTTGGTCAGATAAAATAATGAAATCAGTCATATCCTATTCATACACATATGTCGTTACGAGTGGAAAGTATAGGAGAAAAGGTTATGTGATGTTATCGCATGTTTTGGACACGCATTGCGTCAACCGTAGCGGCAACATCCTTGCGCCATCATGACATTGCAAATATATTATGATGGTTACGTCATTTACGTTAATTTTTTCCGCTTGGCCCTTAACACGGGCCCCTTTAGGCATGATATTTCGATAGAAGATATTTCAAAAGACGACCGAAGCTGTTTGGAATCACGCTAACGTTTTGCATCTGTAACACCATAATATTACAGTGATATATGAAACTACGAGTGCGCCGGCATACCCCAAGTCACCACGTCAAATTGGATTAGAATCGTTTCAAGTCTGAGAGGAGAATGCAAACCAACATACCGGGAGACTTTCACATACTGTATATACAATATTTACATTACACAGTTGGTGATTACCTTCAATAACAGACTTGATCCTAGTTCTATCAGGTGATGAACACAATCCCAGTTTCCACGTGACGCTGCTAACAGCAATGGCGAATTCTGATCTCCATCTAATATATCCATGTTTGCTCCTTGCTCGACCAGATAACGAATTATAACAGCATGTCCATACATTGCAGCTCTGAGGATTCAAGACAATGATAAAACTTGGTGGTAGCATTATATGATTTCTACCCTTGTTACAGGGCCCCTTGTCTATCCATTCTTTGTAAATTATTTTAAACACGGATCCATATTATTAACCTAAACCCAAACCCTTTCAAGGTTGTACAGGAGTCGTGTAAACCGAAAATTCCCTCACATTGGTTTCAGCTTACAACAAAATAGAAATCTTACTTGTGCAAAGGTGTGTGTCTCTGTTTGTCTTGTAATGACATCGTTTTAATGGCCTGTTCCTTAGCAAGCTCGAACATCTGCTTTACGATATCGAATGCTCCTTGAGAACAGACGACATGCATTGGAGTCGATAGATCGGCTTGTTGTTTGTCCAGTCGAGCTCCGTAACTTAAAATATCAAAACACACAAAATAAAGTAATAATATTCCATAATACAAGCACGCAAGTTTGCTTATTGGTTGATGTTTTATTTGTCTTCGAACATCGTCGCCATATCTCTTTGGATCCTTATCATTTGCTACAGGGATGCAAATGCATATCCGAATAACGCATATGCAAACCAAGCTAGGTTCCGGGGACCGAAAGGTATGAAATCCTATTTGAGATCACCCCGTAGCGACCAAATTGGAATCCGAAGGTACACTGGGATGATACACAGAGTAATCCAGAGGGATTATCTTGCTATTATTCAACAGGAAAAATCAATAAGGTATTACGAAACTGATTTGTTTGCATTGAGGCAGATGTTCAATGGTTTCAGAATACTTGGTTGGGTCTGAATTGGTTGAACTATTGTAATCATTGGAAATGCTACACTCTTGAATACATATTTACTATTTGGGCAAAGATTGTGAAAAAGATTACAGTTGGTTTACGTCTACGATCTACAAAGATGTAAATATTACCTTAAACACATTTTTATCGTGTCAATATTTCCGCCGGTGACGGCGCAGTGAAGCGCACTGCAAAACTCTTTGTCGCTAAAGGAGAGGATCTGCTCACGAGTGTAACCGCTCGTCTGACACCTTTCCAAAATTACCTCCATCACTCTGCAAGAATATAAACAGTATTATAGCAAGAAAAGCCAACGTCAAATGAACCATTATTTACTGGCAAAAAAATGCATCACAGATGGAGCATCGCAGAAGTAGCAAAATTGAACGGTGACGTATTGCCAATGAAGCAAGCAGGCTAGCTGAAAATACGAGTAACACTACTAGGACTAGTAAAAGATTTGATGCGGTCTAGAAAAACTGAATTGTTTTCCAGCAGTGGAACCATGTATTTTTTTCAGAGTAAAGTTGAAACATTAACTTACTTCAATGAACCGTTCAGCGCTGCGTAATGTAGAGGCCTATATCCCAAATTACAGCCAATACATGGTTTGGCACCAGCTCCCAACAGGAGTCTTGTTATTTCTTCATTGTCTACAACGGCTGCTATATGCAAAGCTGTTTTGCCACATGTAGTCTGTTTTTCGTTCAGATTGATAATTCCCTGATAAGATACAAAATGTATAGATGTCGGATTCATCATGTAGTGTACAATGCACCCAATTCTACCTTGTGTTTAATCAACGTTTTCATGGCTTTAACCGATTCAACTTGGACACATGTATGTATAGGACATTCTCCGTTGTTATTTGCTATCGTGGGATTTGCTCCTCTTGACAGAAGATATTCGACACCAATTTCATTATCTCCAGAAACTGCCCAGTGCAACGGTGTGGCGTTTTTGTCATCTTGGCTATCTAGCACTAAACCGAAATATACACTGATATAACTAATCGTTATCGTAAGATCAGCAGGAGTTATAAAAATAATGTATACGTTATATTGAACCCATTCCACTACGACCTACTACATATGGGTTAGATATCAATTGAATGACAGTGTTGTACTTGATGGTGTCTGAAATTCTATCCACCAACTATCAGACTCGAAATAAAATCATCATGTGGTGATAATATAACTAAATAATTCCATTGATTTATTTTACTGATTTTTGGGTGGGAGGGTACCCGGTGCGGCAATTTGACTTCTGGTAGTCTCCGTTTTCGATCGCCTGTGAACTTACATTACAGACAGGCAGACAGAATTATCCGGGCAAGACCGGGTTGGTCTGCTAGTCTTGCATAAAATACAGTATGGGTCATACATATAGCTTGATTCAATTGAATTTATCGCCATACTTTATTAGAATATGTCGTATTTAATATACGAGATAATACGACGCCAGAGAGTCGCTTTCACTCACGAGTAGGACCTTGCTGATCAGCGAATACAAAGTCCATCACTTTCGTGCGTCCATTTGCTGCTGCGTGATGTAAAATGGTGGCACCTTTCAAGTCTCTCGATAACAATCTCTCTGGACGCGCATTGCATAATATTGCTATCTGCTTATCATCTCCTTTGTCAGCCAACTGAAAAATAAACATTGTGTCTGTCATATGTGCTCACACTACTTCCCGAACACTTCCCGTTTCTATTCTTAATAACACTTGAACTGTATGTCGATATTTATCAAATTTGAATACTATTTTCAAGTCTCAAGCAAAGTGTACTGAGTGACGTTTTAGTTAGGACAGTGATTCTCAACATGTTTTTGCTGTGGATCCCCATTTAGATCGTAATTTACCCTGCTGGCCCATTTAAGACTCTAAAAGCATATTTTACTATTTACAGTTCACAATATGAGGTTCTAGTTGTTAGTTGTCATATTTAAAAGAAAAATATTTGGTGTGTGTCACAGAAACCAATTCCATGCAATAATAGGCAAATTAAATGAAAATGTAATTAAAAATACTATGAAACATGAATGTGTGTGTACCAGTAGCCTCAACTAGGGTTGCCAGATGTCCTTCATTTCAGAGAAAATTCTTAATACCTTATCTTTCTGATGGTATAATATTAATTCCAGAAACTA